>JACXGI010001670.1:72160-87411 GCA_016801175.1 Esox masquinongy
AACCCTGAGAAAACTCCCCCGATTTCTGACGATATTAAGTTGCACAACCCCCCCCCCCCCACATACCTCCCGCTGTCCTGCTGTCATGGGTATTCAGGGGAAAAGGAAATTAAGGACTTTGATATTGTAATGTCCCCAGTGGACGTTCAATGCTGTCATCGGAGGGAAGCAAGCATTGATGTCCAGGCTTCCATTTAATTTGGCCTGAGTCTGTCTCCTAACAACATCAAATATTGGATCTGCACGTGATGTGAGCCGTTACTGTAAGTCAGTACTATTTAAGACAACTTGATCCACAGGCATCATTTCACACATTGTAAGCACTGACATTGTGTATTTTCAATTTTTTTTATAAAATTATTTTTATTTCCAAAATAAATATTACAGCCCATGAAACAGCAAAATATTGGTCCTACCAATCACATGTATATTTGTTCTCGGGCTATTTGTTTTATGTATACAGAATATGTTCAGTTCCAACAGAAAGTATTCAGACCCCTTCGCATTCTCCACATTTCGTTGTCTTATGGACTTAATTTACACAGACCCTTTCCCGTGACACTCCAAACTGTGCTCAGATGCATCCTCTGTCCTTCAATCAGCATTGAGCTGTCTTTTGAACTTAATTTGATTTCCCCTGTGACAAATGGAATATATTGGACATGATTTCAAAAGGCACACACGTCTATGGTCCCACACCTCGCCATGCGCGTCAGAGCAAAAACCAAACCATGAAGTCCAAGGAACTCCCCGTAGACCTAGGATTTAGAGTTGTGACGAGGTACAGAACTCTGCCCAGGTCCAGACTGGTACATCTGTGGAGAAAGATAGAAGTAACCAGCTCTCCTGATCCAATCTGACAGAGCTTGAGAGATTCTACAAGGAAGAATAGAAGAAACCGCCCAAATTCAGGTGTGTAAAGCTGGTAGAGGCACACCCATGAAAGCTCAAATTTGTGATCGGTGCCATAAGCACTTCTACAAAGCACTCAATAAAGGGTCAGAAAAGATATGTATATGAAATATTTTTGTTTTTATTGTCAATGAATTGGCGAACATTTCTAAAAACTCTTTTTGCTTTGTCATTATGGGGTATTGTGCGTAGATCGCACTGCAAAAAAATAAATTAAGTTTATAAGACAACAAAATGCATAGAACGTGAATCTGCCGTGGCACATTTAAATGACGCACCTAACCATGATTGTTTCTGTACAACCCTCAGGATTAATGTAATTGTAATCTAACATGACTAAGATCACGCAATGGACAAATATGATTTAATTTCATGGTTGAGGAGGCATTCAGCCGAAACTGAGTGCCCCCTCAAACATGAACTTGAATCTTTTTTTTTTTACTTTAATTCTCATAATTTCTGGTAACCAGGCTGGGCGTCTGTAAGATGTCATGTTTCCTACGAAAAAGTCTCCCATTGTAAGTCACAAAGTGGCCCACTGCGCCGATCACATTCACATTTTATAGGACTTACAGGGCTTGCAGTCATTTGTGTGTGTGTCTCGGCTCTGAAGAAAAGCAACCTTCCTGTCCAGCCAGACCCCACATTACCATTGGCTTTATCTGTGGGCTCTGACTGCTTATCTCATTTCCTTTTATTATGCTGAGTAGACTAAAACTATTTTCAGTTTAATTTTCCTCCACTACCTAATTTCTTGTTGTTCTTTCAGAAGTGGTTGGGTGGCTTTCCACACCACCTGTTTCCCTTTCCTTTGTCTGGGTTAGTTTGTTTCCCCTAATGGTGTTGCCATTCATCCCAAACAAGGCTATATGAGAGGGTGAAAACATGCACGATGTGGGTAAACCACAGCTTCCAGCAAGCCATAACTGTGTTATATCAGTCGACTGCTGTATGACCCCGGTGATGGATTTCATGTCCATCTTATCTTAGTAGTGCCTGACTTTATTTTATTCTTGCTATGATGATCGACCATGAAACTTCCTATGGAATTATAGGCAAGATAGTGACACACACATAATTAAAATACTGACGGTTCACTCATGGATTTTGCCTTTACAGTTGATGTCTACAGCAGAGGTTTACGCAAATGTATTTCAACTGGCACAGTCTAGACATTCTGTTCTGATAACGTATTTATTATTTAAAAACAAAACAATAAAAACCACTGAAACAAATTTGAAATGGTAAGACAAAAAATATTGCACTATGGTGGTCTCTTTGAAACTCCACCATATACAGTATGTGACACAATTGCATTAACACTTCACACATATGTCATCTGAAATCAATGTCAATCATAAGCACACAAAAAAAACGCATGATACAGGATGGACAGCCTTTTTTGAACGCTTTCAGAGCAGCTTGACAAAAACATTGAGCCAAAACTTCAGAAACAGTCATACATTTTCCAATACTTGGTGTAATTAGAATATTGTCTTGAAAGCCAGGCATTAGCCTCATTTAGCCTACATTCATATTAAAATGGGGTAAATTTTAGGCAAGAAAATTCAGTTGCCATCATTGGAGCAGCTAATTCCTGCAGCAAGCATATCAACCTCTAAACGTTCCATTAGTTTCCAAGCACACAGGTTGCATGTCAACTAGCCTTGGGCCCTATTTGGAACAGGATCGGAAATGGCTACTGCGTTAGTTCAGATAGCACTGAATGCTTGATAATCCTAATAAATCATTACATTTGAATCACAGGTAGTCAGTTGTCGGCTACATGTTTCAAGATTATGCATTCGAGTTAATTAAGGTACAGTGCATTAATCAGAATATATCAAGATGATGATGATCCCGAATCTGATATTTTTTTCGAAAGTCTTTATTGGGAGACGAGCCAACTTGGTCATGCCTCTGGCTGGTTGGGAACCGTAGACTACAATACTGTAATGAGAGACAGTATCGCTCACGGTAACTCTGAATTCAATCACATCAACAGACAGCATTTCATACAACCGCTGGTGGATTTCGATCTGTTCTGCAAAGAAGCACGTGTCGCAGTGTCGAACACCTCCCGAATACCGTCCTTCGTTTTAGCAGAACACTCCAAATAGTCATACGCACCAATGCGCACAGCCATAGCGCGCCCGTCCTCGGTTTTAACTGGTTCCTGTTTCATTCTGGCCAGCTCGCTCCTAACATTCTCATCGTTGCGCAAGTCTCTCTTGTTAGCAACTAAAATAATGGGCACGTTGGGGCAAAAGTGCTTTACCTCCGGCACCCATTTTTCGGGAATGTTTTCGAGGGAGTCGGGGCTGTCTACGGAAAAGCACATCAGGATGACATCAGTGTCCGGATAGGAAAGCGGACGAAGACGATCGTAATCCTCTTGTCCAGCCGTGTCCCACAGTGCTAGTTGGACTTGCTTGTTGTCCACTTCAATGTCCGCCACATAGTTGTCAAATACAGTTGGAACGTAGACCTCAGGAAATTCGTCTTTGCTGAACACTATTAGCAAGCAGGTTTTTCCACACGCGCCGTCACCTACAACCACCAGCTTTTTTCTTATTTCTGCCATTTGTTGCTCTTGGCAGATCGTTCCTTGATCTTAACTAATACAAAAATATGACATTCGTAAATAATAATGTATCAATTGTCTTTCTGTGCGCTAAGAAGTCAGACTGTCTATCGAGTCGAGTATGGTTAAAAATAAGCCGTTTCACCACTGGATTCCGTTGGATCCGTTTTTTCCACAAAAATATTTCTGCCCGTCCAGTGTCCAGTCACTGAAGTGCTTCCTTTATAAAGAGCACGGGCGCTTTCCTAATATAGCAATCCAATCGAAAGTAAGGAGGTGAGATCATTATTTCAAAACAAGGTTGTGATTGGATCCAAGTCCTGCTTTGTTAATAGGGGAGGGTCGTACCACGAGGATCATGTCTCGCCCTGATCCAAAGGTAGCCTACTGACCTGAGAACAGCAGCATAAAATCCACCCTCATCACATTTTGGCATATATTATATACATACATATACATCATTGTGTATACAAAACAAATGTTTCCTAATTCACAATCACATAACTTTATCAGTAAACACATCGTCTATGTATGTATCTTAAACTAGGCTATAGCCTAAATAGGCTACGTTGGGCAGAAAAAGCTTGGACCATAGACCACTGATATTTCAATCAATTAGCTCACCGCACCCCATCAAATTTCAAGATAACAATTAAATAGGCCACGTCTTTCTTTCCAGGAACTTGGTCCAGCGATGGCTGTGCTTCCAATGAAACCGTGTCACTATGATAGAAACATCAGATAATGATAGCAAAATTATTGAAATTAGATTTAGTTTTGGATCCTTTTTTAAATTCCTTATTAGACTTAAGCGCAAGTCCCTCCACAGTAATAATGTTTTCGTTCCAAAAGGCCTAGGTAACTGAAATGGCAATTACATTCACACAATCATACCCTATTGAATCAAGGTATGTGAGATATAGACATAATCATTAATGGACCGAGTGTCTTCAGTTATGGTTACATCTATGATATGGCTAAAACCCATATGATAGCTAGTAGCAATTGATTAACCAAAACCAATATTGATCACCATTATTTACTGAAACTTTAGACTCGCTATCTATAAGTTGAATTGCATTGACTTTATACATCATACATTGGCTACAAAATGTCAAAAAATGGAATAATGATGAGTGGGGCATTTGTCATATTTAATTATAATTGCAAATATTGGCTTGTTTGACATTTTGTGCGCAGGTCTAATATACAATATGCATAGGCTGCAGGGAGGGCACTAGCGTGATAGTCAAACCTACATTGCACGTTGAAATCTTGCTAAATCATTATAACGCCGATCTCCACGGAAACGAAACAATATACATTTCTACCCCTTACATTTTGTACCAAATTCGCTCATCACCCGAAAAGGCAGCGCGTGAGTATCTTCTACGTTTCTATGTAGCGATGTAGCTAGCTAGCAAGTATCTACATATCCTCACTATTTTAAGTGTGGATTATTGCCGTGGTTGTTGAGTATTTCCTCCTTTTGTTTAGCGGGTAAGGCCCCTCTGTTTGGAACTTGGAGGGGGGCCATGTTGTTAGTGAGTGTGTAGTTACCCAGCAGCAATGGCAATGGTGTTTTGTTAAAGCAGATCACCAGACAGTATTTTGTATGTTTTGCTCGGTTAATAAGGTTTGCTTACAACTGTTCAACGGCGTGTGCACAACGGATAGCTATGCTTTCATTGTACTCACTTATTTAACTAACATTAGTCATTTTGCTGTGTTGATTTTATTATCAAACTGAAAAGGTAAGAGGCCTTCCTTACTCTGCCGAACTAACGTTAACTAGCTACGTTAGGCACTAGCTAGCTAACGTTAGACTAGTACTATCAACAAATCTAACTATGCCACATTATAGTTAGCTAGTTAACGTTAGGTATATTACCAAACTAAAGGTTAGCTACCTAACGCCTGGCTTCTGTTGATAATATGAGCGAACGAAAATGTGAATTTCAGCTATAGTTAATATAGCTAGCCAACTTTGCTAACGGCTAGTTCGCGATCCCGTTGTCCTGAACAGAGAAATCGAAGAGAAACGTTACATGAAGTGCTTATTCGCTTGCTAGCTATTAGCTAGTCAATGTTAGTAGTCGTATAAAAAATAGCTAGCTTGCTAACTGCTTTACCAACGCCGGGCTCATGCAAAATCGAGTCTGCTATAGCAAATTATAACAATTCTTCGTTTGTTATAAATGAGTTATGCCAAATTTCGGTGCGTAGTCATGGTACTGAATCGTTTTTGGGACGTCAGTAATTAAACCAGCTAGAGTAACTGCTAGTTAGCTAATTTCGAACCGTTAGTTAGCTAGATAACTCGGCTACGTAACGTCGCCAAGCTTTATTGTTAAGAAAAGCGTGTTTAAATAACATTAAAGTAATATTTGCACATAAACAGATGAACTACAATATGCTAGGTAGTGTTACTAGTTAGCTAAATAATTTTATGCTCTAGCGAAACACAACCAACACCGACGACTTTACACTGTGGGCAGACATGCATTGTTCGGTAGTCTACGCTAACACATTAGCTACCTAGATGGCTACCAATACAGTCCATACAGAACATTGTTATGATTGCGAGTATCAAAATATGTTTAACGTCTGCCTGTGTGCTTGCTCGCCAGTTTTAGACAGTATGGGAAATAGTTAGATTACTTTCGTTAGCTATCTAGCTAGTTTGTCTAGTTAGAAGGCCAAAGCGCCTAACATGATTTCAGACACTTAACATTTATTGGTTAATGATAGCTAGCTAGCTAGCTCACAACGTTGTCCAGTTTATTAATTTAGCAGCCTTAGGTTAGTTGCCTAGCTAGCTAGCTGTACAATGATTATTTTCTCACTAGCTTCTGACTGTAGTGCTTGAAGTTCTGCAGACCCTTGAAGTTCTGCAGACCCACTCAATTGAACATTGTGTTCAATTGTACTGTTACTTGTAAAACAAATCTAAGAAACTTTGTAAGAGACCAAGAAGGAAACGTGTATTTTTGGTTGGTCTTAAAAGTTTTTGATATCAGAAACATTAGCCTAATGTAGACCCATACACAGTACAGTACTATTAATGTGAAATCTGCAGCCAAATGTGTTCTTTTATTTTCCTCTCCCAAAGGCTTCCCCGTGGAATGAGCGTTCCATGCAGCATCCTAGGTATGAATGACGTGGCCTGGCAGGAGACACGAGGCGGGATGCTGCACACAAACGGAGCCCCTGAAGCTGGAGGGGTCAGAGGTCACGGAGCTGGATCCATGGCCACTGTAGGGGGAGCAGGGCAGGGTCCCGGAGGGCAACACCCTCTTCAGGGCATGGACAGGGGGCCCAACCCCACCCCTGGCACCCCGCAACCCCCACTGAGCGGTCGCTCTCAGGACGACGCCACGGTAGGCTACTTCTTCCAGAGGCAGCCCGGGGAACAGCTGGGAGGCTGCACGCCAAGTAAGCACCGCTGGCCCACTGGAGATGGCAACCATATTGACCAGGTACAGTAATTCATAATTCAAAACTGCTCGGCTACGCGCTTCATGTTTGGTATGACATTCTGATTATGAAGGACTAAGACGTTCTGGAATCTCATTTACCACCCTGGCCGTTTCTGCTCTGAGTGTGATTTAAATTTCACCCCGCCAGAAGAGTCACACTACCCTTGATTCTGTGAAAATGTTCAATGTAGAAAGCATTAGCCTGACAAATATCCTTGTGCTGATTGCTGCTTAATGTCGCTAGGTCCCAGACCCTAAGGTGGGCTGGTAAAAAAAGAAACGTAGTTCTGTACTTGAGAACGATTTTGAACCGGAAAACTCTAGATACAATTTTATTTTCTCCCCATTTTCGTGATATCCCATTATTAATTAAGGCCCTGCTTCATCGCAGCAACTCCCAGTGAACTGGGGACAGATTAAGTCGAAATGTCTCTCGTAGCCTGTCTGATGCCGTTGTGCTTTTTGTTACTGCTTGCTCAACCTGGAAGTGTTGTCAGAAATCTTTACACACCGTAGAGAACACATTCTCAGGCCAACAACCTTGATTGCGCTTGTTGATGACCAAGCTTCAATAAGAGGACACAAGTCTGGTAAGGCAGCCATATTTGATGACTGACCTCCCAAACCCAGACAGTGCTGGCTAATTGTATACCCTCCGCGGGACCCCTTGGCTAATCCGCAAGCAGGATTAGAACCCCAGTGTTGCCATAAAACACCTAACTACAGGGCACTGACTTTAGTGCTTCGCCATTCAAGGGCCTAAGAGCTTTTTCTGAATAACTAAAATGTTAATGTCTTTTTTTTAAGAGTGTGCAGGTTTTGAGTCTATCAGCATGTGGAAATTGACTTACATAAATGGGGCAATGATTAAATATTTCCTTGTGAGGAATGAAAAGAATATGCATCACATTTAAGTGGAACTACCAAATTGATTTTGGGGAAATCACTTAACCAATAATAACGCCACCGTTCCAACATGGCACCTTACGCTTATGGTTTTATGTTTATTTTACATTTACTGTAGCTTTTAATGTTTTTGTTGAAAATTGTCTACATTTCAGCCCTTAAATTTAATTTATGAATGTAAGAGTATTGCTGGAAAATATAGGGCAGGGGCGACATGAGGTGAAACCAAACGACGGGATTCATTTGGAGGACTCGCTGGTGTCCAGTTGACCCCTCGTGGTGCTCACATTCATTTCGGAAGGAATAAAAATACCTTGAGCTGTAAGGTGCTTTGCTGAGTTCTCCTAGCTGTGCCTTTGAGGAACTTGAGCACATTCACTCGCAGTTGTTTGGTCTGGAACACCCCCCTGCATTCCCGCCATCACAATTGTTGTGGCGTACACAAACCTAGAACGGCCCCCGTGATTAATCACAGTCCGGTTAGGACAAGCTTGTTGCGTTTTCCACGTGACTAGCTACATTATAAAGTGTTGCCGTGTTACACTTTCACAAGGCAATTTAGATAACCCAGTGACATGATCCTTCTGTTCAGAGACTCCCGAAGGTACGGGCGCACGCCATCTTGTAATTGTACATTGAACAAAGCGATCGTAAACGGCGACACTTATTTGAGGGATGTTTTGAATGAAAGTCTGTAGTGCAGGTTTCAACTCGACTTGCTTGTGTGCAATCCAAGCAGTATTTAATACTAAACCTTACCACGTCATAGTGGAACATTTTGATTAGTCCTTCACAGCATTTCAATAAGTCAGACAACAAAGGGTTAGCAAAAGTTGCCCAGTAGGGGCAGGACAACGTGTGATGCTCAAGTATGCATTCAGGCTGGTTGCCAGAATGCATACAATGCCCTAAGTGCAGACCTGATATCATGTTGAGCTTGTTTACGAAACAGCTATGGTGTCACATTGTAGCCATTCATCAGGACCCAAAGGTTCCGTTTCTAGACTATATACACTACAAGTGTGTTAGATGTTGTATGTTCCGTTGCCACTAAACGATCAGCCATTAACTCGAGGTGTGGAGGTGGGTGTGGTGTTTTGTCAGCTATCTCTTACACAAAGGAATACGATTGGCTGAGATCTAATGCAGCTTACGATATTTCATATGCAACCACGGCAGCTTAATGATTTCGTGGCATCCAAAAGTATTCAGACCCTTTGATTCCCTCCACATTTTTTGTTATAGACCGACTTTAAAATACATTAAAATACACACATTTATGCATGATTACAAAACCACAAGGGGAAATAAGACAGAAATATCTCATGTATGCAAGTTTTCAGACAATGTGCTCAGTACTTTGTTGAATCGCCATTGGCAGTGATCATGCATAGCTTTGAATCTTCTTGGGTGTGCCTCTACCAGCTTTGCACACCTGGATTTGGGCAGTTTCTCCAAATTCTTCCTTGTAGCTCCTTTCAGTCCCTGTCAGAATGGACGTGGAGCGTCTGTGAACTGTTTTCTTCAGGTCCCCCCATAGATGTTGAGTGGGGTTCAGGTCCGGGCTGGACCTCTCGAGGACATTCACTTACTTGACCCGAAGCCACTGTCGTGTTGTCTTGACTGTGTGCTTTGGGTTGTTGTTGTGCTGTTGGTGGTTCAGAACTTCTTCCATTTCGCTGCCCGCTGTGCTCCTGGGAACTTTCAACACTTCAGCAATTTTCGTAACCTTCCCCAGATGTGTGCTTAAATACAGCTCTGTCTCAGAGGTCTTCAGAGAGTTCTTTGGACATTTTGTGAGTGTGTGCCTTTCTAAATGATTTGGCCATTAAATGGAAGTTATCTCGAGGAAGATGAAAGGACACAGGATGCACTGAGCTCAATTTGGATTGTCGTGTCAGAGGGTCTGAATAATCACGTACATGAGATTGTTTTTTATTTTCAGTAAATTAACACATTTCTAAAAATATATTTTGTCATATCGTTTTGTGTGTAGATTTAGGGCAGGTTTAATCAGTTATCAGGTCTATAAATGTGTCAAAACGGAGAAAGTGAAAAGGTTTGTATGCTTTCTGTAGCCGCTGTGATTTCTGTTGCATTTTAATGAACATGGCGATATTAGAGTCCATGTTGACCCAAAAATAGTTTTTAAGGCAATGAAGTATACTTTGTTTTTATAGGGAACTCAAGTGTGGTGGCAGAACTATTCACAATCCTCATTTTTCACTCTAGAACTAGCCTGTTCTGAGTCCAGATATCATACTAGCTGATCAAATTGTGTATACTGTAACTGACTCAATCCTACTTGTTTTTCACCTTCTCTCATCTCAGGTTCGCACTGTGGATGAGATGAACTATGGTTTTCAAGCCCTCGCTTTGGAGTCCAGGGGCATGGGCGAGGTAGGTGGAGGTCAAACCTCAGACAGATTCTGTGCTACATCTTCCGCAGTGCCCCGGGAATGTTGAGTGTTAAAGAGGCCTGTTTGCCTTCCCGCCAGCTGTTGCCAGCCAAGAAGCTGTGGGATTCTGATGAGCTGGCCAAGGATAGCAGGAAGGGGATGCTGTTGGGAGAGGAGTGGAGGGAGAGCGCCTGGGGACCTTCTCGTGAGTATTCTTTCCCGTGGCTGTTCTGGTGTGTCCGTGTTTTAGCATCAGGGGGTTTTCGAGAACTCCCCCGTGTGATTTGTTTATCCATGTTTGGGGGAACGGCGTCACTGTTCACCCCAGCGCCTATGTCAATGTTTTGTTCTTTAAACTAAGGAAAGGAGCCTCAGATGAAAAAATAATAATAATATGGTGTCTGTGCAAGTACGGGAAGCCCTTTTAATGACATCTCCCCGTTTTTTATTTTTTTTTAGTGGTCATTTTTTTGTCTACTCCCTCCAGAACCTAAATGTGAGCCGTTAAACAAACTTCTTTGCTGTGCAGATCACTCAGTGTCACAGCCAATCATGGTGCAGCGAAGACCTGGACAGGGCTTCCATGGCAACGGCGACGCCAGCTCTGTGCTATCCCCTCGCTCTGAGGGCGGCGGCCTGGGCGTGAGCATGGTGGAGTATGTCCTGAGCTCCTCCCCCGGGGACAAGATGGACGGTCGCTACAGGAACGGCGGCTACGTAAGTCTTCCCGCCGCGGCCTCCTTTTCTTTTCTCTGAACCTGCTGTATACCGATACCAGACTTAAGTGGGGAAAGGGGGGGTGGGAAATACCAGGTCTGTGGTTATTCCGGAAATATATTTATTTATTTTTCCTGCAGGGTGGGGGGGAGTCTGACCCAGACGGGAGAGACAAGGGAGAAGCGCAAGACAAGACGTCTCAGTTCGAAGAGGACAAGGGCACCGAAATGAAAGTGGGAGAGGACAATGACTCAGCCAAGGCCAATGGGAGAGGCCTTCTCAATGGCCTGGACCGAGACTGCAAGGAGTTCAAGTATGTGGCTGTTTGTAGTGGTTGTGTAGGCGGATGTTCCCGTGAACGCCTGTCTGTTACAGTGAAATTATGCGGCTAAGCCTGTAACGTCACTTCTAAGCAGTGTTTTGCTAATGCTGAATCAGTTTTCATCCCCTCTGCCTCAAAGTGCAAATGATTAACATCATTATGAGACTTTCCCGGGAGGATGTTGTGAACACTGTTTTCCTTTCTCCAGCCCGACCCCGGGAAGCCGCCAAGCTTCCCCCACCGAGGCGGTGGAGCGGATGGGCCCCGGCCAGGCCGGGCTGGAGATGATGGCCCAGCACCACCCGCAGCACCACCCCCAGCACCACCCCCAACACCACACCATGCAGCCCCAGAACCAGAACAAGCCGCAGCAGGACGACTTCCAGAACCAGGAGGCCCAGAACTTGGGCGGCATGGAGCAGCAACAGGGCGTGGAGTCCCTCCAGTTTGACTACGCCGGCAACCAGATTCAGGTGGACTCCTCCGGCACCCCCGTCGGCCTGTTTGACTACAACTCCCAGCAGCAGGTGGGTGGGAGCTGGGAAGAGTTTTCCCTGAGGTCCATAGGTCGACTTTGGTGTGAGAGCGTTCAGCCAAAGATCATGGATAGGCGTGCTTCGCTCAGGCCTGACGCAATTGGCGACAAAGTGTGAAGTTCTGGTCCCCTTAACGTCTCGGGTCTGGTCTGAATGTGCGCGTGCATCGGCGGAATACCATTCGGGCTGCGGTCTAACTGGTTCTGTTTGTGGTCGTCCAGTTGTTCCAGAGGTCCAGCCACCTGACTGTCCAGCAGCTCACAGCGGCCCAGCAGCAACAGTACGCCCTGGCTGCAGCCCAGCAACAGCACCTTGGTAGGTCCTGGCTCCTCCCAGCAGGTTTAACGGCATTTTCAGTGATGTGCTAGCGCGCTGGTAACGGCTATGCCGATGACCTGGCGTTTAATGGCTTTAACAGCTTTCTCCCCACCCTCTCCAGCTGGCCTCGCTCCGGCGTTCGTGCCTAACCCATACATCATCAACGCCGGCCCGCCTGGAGCCGACCCGTACACCGCCGCGGGACTGGCCGCAGCTGCTACGCTTGCCGGTTAGCGTGCACGTTCTCACACACACACACACACACACACAGCACCTTCTTAATTCTGAATGTGCACAGCGTTTATTAGCTGCGCCTATCTACTCATTTAGTTTTTAATGGGTTTTCGGTTAAATTCGGTAGCTGCCACGTGTTTGGTTGGAGTAACTGAGGTCTCCCTTCCCGTAGGGCCAACAGTGGTTCCCCCCCAGTACTATGGTGTCCCCTGGGGTGTCTACCCCGCCAACCTCTTCCAGCAACAGGCTGCGGCGGCCGCCAGTCACAATGCTAACCAACAGGCGTCCAATCAGGGACCAGGGCCGGGACAACAACAGGTATTTCACCCGCTGACAGTCACTAACAGTTGTGGACCGATCTGCTCCAGAGGAGTGGCTGCGATTGGCTGCGTGCATTTTGCCTTCTCAGTTGACTGCCCGGTCCCCTCAGTGTTGTGCACGGCGCAGTGTTTCACGTGGCCCCTCTCTCCCCAGGTGATGCGAGCCGGGAACAACCAGCGCCCTCTGACACCGGGTCAGGGCCAGCAGAGCCAGCAGGAGTCCCTGGCGGCCGCCACCAACCCGGCCCTCGCCTACGCTGGTACGCCGGGTCACACCGTGGGTGTGGGTCATGGGCATCACACCGCCCAGTTAAACCAAACGGATATGCCTGCGCTCGGTAACCGAGTTGTCGGCTCGGTTTGGTTTGGGTCGGCGGTGTTTGAAGTGTTCCGCAGTCGCACGCGCTTAATAGGCTCCACCCAGACAGTGAGAGAGATGGACAGCGTTTATTACACCAGCTCTCTGCATCGTATGAATGGCGTGCCATTTGCCACTTCAAACAAGGATGTGTGGTGTTTCAGAGGGATCAGTGTCTCGTATTATGTCACAGTGTGTACTCCTTCAGACTGCCTTTCTCTCACCTGAGGGTGCGTTGAGATTTGTGCAACGCCCTCACAAACGCTTCTCTACCAGACTGCTCACTGACCCACCAGACTGACGTTCATAAGTGCATTTCCCCTCAGTTTGTGTGTCTCCCGCCCACTCAGGTTACCAGGTTCTGGCCCCGGCCGCCTACTACGACCAGAACGGGACTCTGGTGATGGGCCCTGGGGCCCGCGGGGGCCTGGGGGGGCCCGTCCGCCTGGTCCAGACCCCGCTTCTCATCAACCCACAGGCTGCAGCACAGGCTGGTGAGTGACTGGGACCCCACACTTCCTGTTGTGTAACACTCTTGAGTCCGGCCCCTCTCCAGGTTTCTTCCTTTCCCCCCCCACAGGGGAGTTTTTCCTGGCCGCTGGGCATTAACTCTTGTTGTTGCCTGCTCTTTGGGGTTTCATGCTGGCTATCTGTAAAAGTGTTTTGTGACACCTTTCGGTGTAAGAAAGGCTCCATATAATGAATTCCATTTGAGTGCAGCTGGCAGGATGAAGGTCGTATTTATGTTGGTTGACGCTGCATTCTGGGCGGCGCTCATCCTGATCCCTGGCCCGTCTTGACTGGTTCCCCCACTGAGCAGCCTTGTCTTGTCACCCCCCCCCATTCCATTTAGCGGCCGCGGCTTCGGCATCTGGCTCCGGCAACAGCATGTCGGGCCCGCAGCCCAACGGCATGTACCGCTCCATGCCCCAGCCCCAGCAGCCAGCACAGAACCAGCAGCCGGCCCAGAACCAGGGCCTGGCCTCCAGCTCCTTCTACGGCTCCGGGTCCATGCCCGCCAGCTCTCAGAGCAGCTCCCTGTTCTCCCACACCTCCCAGGCCCCGCCGCCCACCTCCTCGCTGGGCTTCAGCGGCACCGGCGGCTCCCTGGGCGTGGGTCTGGGCTCGGCGCTCGGAGGCTTTGGCTCCTCGGGTCAGTAGAGACGGACGTTTGCTGGGGGGGCGGGTTTGTGTGTTCAGTCCTCTTTATACTTCACATTCTCTGCTGTCTCCTGTGTTTTCCCCCGCTGTCTCCTGCCCTCCTTATTTGACCTCCCTCCCGTAGTGTCCAGCTCCTCCAGCAGTAGCGTCTCCCGCCGGGACTCCCTGCTTGCCAGCTCTGACCTGTACAAGCGCGGCGGCGGAAGCAGTCTCACCCCGATCGGCCAGCCCTTCTACAACAGCCTGGGGTACTCCTCCTCGCCCAGTCCCATCGGCCTGACGCCGGGCCACTCCCCACTCACGCCTCCTCCCTCCCTGCCCTCCTCCCACGGCTCCTCGTCCAACCTCCACCTTGGTAAGACCCCGAGTCACCAGAATAGAAGCGTGTCCGGAAAAGTGTTTTTTAGTTACTGCGTCCTGCCGTGTTTTGTGTCTTCAGAAAGGTGGAAAGGGTGTTGTACTCTACAGAGATGTCTCTCACCAGTCGCCAGTCTGTCTGACAGGAAATGTCAGTGTGCTTTTCTATTCAAGAGTGTGTTCATGCACAGACAGAGGGGAGGACCCTCACTACCATCACACCTGTCTGTTACCTGGCCACTTCCCTGAACCAGTACTCCATCTAGACACACCTCACGCACACACAAATAGTGACTAGAACAGGTATCCCCATTCACACGCCCGTCCCCCCCCCTGTCCCCCGCGTCCAGGCGGACTGACCAACGGCAGTGGGCGCTACATCTCGGCAGCGCCGGGGGCGGAGGCCAAGTACCGCAGCGCCGGGGGCACCTCCAGCCTGTTCAGCTCCAGCAGCCAGCTGTTCCCGCCGTCCCGGCCGCGCTACAGCCGCTCCGACGTCATGCCCAGTGGACGCAGCCGCCTCCTGGAGGACTTCCGCAACAACCGCTTCCCCAACCTGCAGCTGCGCGACCTGCCGGGCCACATGGTGGAGTTCTCACAGGACCAGCACGGCTCCAGGTCAGTGCCCGGCGCACCCCCCCCCCCAGT
>JACXGI010001671.1:0-10977 GCA_016801175.1 Esox masquinongy
AGCATAACAGTGAAAATTGACATTGTGATTCCGGATTACATCACCCAGAGGCAGCATATATAGTGAGAACAATAATGGGCCCAGAACCGAGCCTTGAGGAACACCAAAACATACCTTTGATTTGTCAGAGGATATGCCATCCACACATACAAACTGATATCTTTCAGATAAATAAGATTTAAACCAGGCTAGAACATGTAGAACTATGCCTTGCAATGATTTTTCTTTTCAGGAACGCAAACCTAGGTGGGATGACCTCGACATTTCCCTGTGAATCCAACATTTGTCAAATTTACATTCTATTGGTTTCTGACTTTCATTGACAGTATCCTTAGTTCTGGGGTGTGGTCAGACTTAGACTTTTGCCAAAGGGATTTTTGCTGTCTTGAAGATGACTTGTTTTAAATAGTATTCTCTTTAAAAAGAGATAATACTTCACATACTGTGTGTGGGGAGTACCATTTCAAAATGTGAAAATGAGAGGAATTTCAACCTTCAGTGAATAGTAATGGAGTTTTTTTCAAAGGGACTGACTTCATTGAAGAAAATTACAGGGTTAGGGTTTGGGGCCCGGCCGTGTATAACATTATGCCTTCTGTTGACCTTTTAAAAACATTCCAAATGTTCAGTCTCCCCAAAAAGCTTGTCCATTTCATCTAACATGTCATCGCTTTAATTTCTCCAATATGCCAATATTTATAACGCCACTTGTAGGGTATCAAAATTCCCCTGTCCCATACATGTTGGAATTGGATTTAGACACACGTCAAACTTTTCATTCATAGTTTTTTTTGTCTGTTCTGTGTCGAAGTACAAAATCCATAACGCTAAAATCATCCAATATATTTTCACACATTGCTAAGCTACATGTTTTTCTATTGAGTTGCTGTAATGCCAATAGTGCGCGTCACCATTTCAGATCTGGCGTACTCTGGTACAAAAACAGCATGATATATTGGCACGACACAATACGATGTGCAGAGGAATAATGAATCAATTAACAGAGCCGTCTCTGATGCATTCGGAGGGCAACTGATTCCTCGTCATCGGGGGGTAGGAATCAGTAAAAGAAGAGGAATATATCAGCCAAATCAAAGTGTGCAGTTTGCATATTAAACCTAGAGACTAATGTGAGGTCTATGTTTTGTGTAGAGCGTGGGCGGTTGGTGGGGTTGAGGAAGGGAGACGCCAAAAAACCCCTCAGTGCATTAATCCACAGTGCAGTGTCGGTTCACACACTCGTTTAGTACTGCAAGGCACAGAGTTCAGTCGTGGTATCCTTGCCATAGACTTTGTCAGCATGGAAGGTATTTCTTGTGGCCGCATGGGGAGATGCAGCTCATTTTAGTCAGGCCTAAAATGGTATGGTAGGGAAGGAGAGGCCATCCCTGCATCAAAGTGACACGTTTGCTTTCCTGTGCCATGCTTGACCCATGGTCTATTCGCTAGCCGCGATGACCCCGAAGCACTGATGCCACAGTGCAGTTATCCCTGTT
Source organism: Esox masquinongy (assembly GCA_016801175.1). NCBI lineage: Eukaryota > Metazoa > Chordata > Actinopteri > Esociformes > Esocidae > Esox > Esox masquinongy. Next base: position 1,497 of record JACXGI010001671.1, read on the forward strand.
CAAACCACGGACACCCTTTCACACAAACACCTGGGATTTAGTATGTGTCACTCCAATCAGGAGAATGACATGGATGTCATATCATAACAGAAAGCAGAGAGTTGGTGCTCAGGGCAAAATACGGTTGTTTATTTGAGTATGGTTATTTATAGGTTTGCTGGGGATGAAAATTCCGCCCTGTCAATTTTTAGAGGAAATATTGACAAGCATGGCAGGTAGCAGATGTGTTTGGCACCACATTAACTCTCCATTCTACTTAGTGACAACTGCCGATGCAAAAAGGGCTTATCAAATAAAAATGATTGATACTGCCCTCTTTCTGACTCCCACCTCTTCAGTTCACTGCTAAACACCGGTCTTGTTAATTAAACATTCATTTTCTTTTCACTTTATTTTTTAAGGTGTTTTATTGTTGGAGGTGCTTGTGTGTTCTCATCAGCACGCTATTTGCTTTTATTGTCTGCTCAGTGTAAAGTGCTGTAATTATCACATGCACGCAGCTAATCAGTAAAGTGACTTTATTGCCCAGCTCTGTCCCCACATTCCTCCAGTTTAATCTGCTCCGGCACGTGTGATTCAGGGAATAGAATCGAATACAGCAATAGATTGCAATGGGTGTGAAAGCCCGGGCATTTCATTAACAATTACGCTAATGTTTTTTTTTCTTTACTTCACACATAATTAGATATTCCAATTGTTATTTTATAGAGGTCTTTGGCCTGTTTTCTTCTACCTCAACCTTGACCTTTGTCCTCAGTCTCCTCTGAGATACTTACATTAAGGATTAGACAGGAGTGACATTGAAATATGTATTTGTCATTACGGGTCAGAAACAGGAGGTTGGCTTGCGACGTGAATCCCAGGGTGTGACTCTGGTAACTGGAGGACGTGTCTGATTTGCAGCCCAGGGTGTGGAGGGGGGCGCTGGGGCAGAATGGAAATGTCACCCCAATCACAGTCCCCCCTCCCTCGTCACCAGCCGGCGTCTGCTCTGACATTGATATCAACCCTATAACGCCTCAGGGACCAGAGAGAAGAAGGCTGTCTGGATTTACATGTGATTTGGTAACCTTTGACATCCGTCTGACATCTCGCCTGATGTGTTTGAAAAAACATGCCAGTTGTAGATTGCATTTGAAGGGACATCTCTTGGGAGTTGTGTGGTCTTTCCTTCACTTGGCCTATATTCATTTTCAAAAAGATAACATTCCCACATTAGTACAAATTCCCTTGGCGGATTTATCAAAAGCAGTGCCTTGTGGCCATCTATATCTCGGCTTTCTTTTTAAATGACATAGTTCATGCTCTTGAAGCAAAACAAAAAAATGGTATCATTGTAATTGTTGTTTTATTTAGGCCTACGAAAAGAAAAGACCACAACATCCAGACCGCTCCCGAATGCTTGTAGCCTGTATTTTCTCCTCCACAGAGTTTTTAACTCATCAATCTCCGAGTGTTTAATATTTGGGAGGAGGTTGGCAGGAGTCCCATACTGCAGCAACTGGGAAACAATAGAGGTAGACAATCTGTTTTTTTTTCCTCTTAGTAATCGAAGGCCTTTGGGAGATGTTGCGGTTGGTCTGGGCCGGAATCTGCGAGTGCTGCTGCCCTCTGGAGTGTCTGGCAGGATACTGCAGGCGGGGCAGTAATGTGGGCCAGACAACTAGTCATCCAGCCGGGCCGACTGGGACTGAGACTGAGCAATGGGGCTGACAGTGTTGCACTGCAGGTTGCACTGCAAGTCAGATTGTTTGTCCAAGGGACCATATTTGATTTAAGTGCGCTCCATATCCATGCAAATGTCGTAGTGCTGGTTTCTCAATGTGTAGTTTGTGTGTCCGGCTGTACTATGTAAACAGGGACAAAACCCTCTCCAAACTGTGGTTAAATCAGAAAAGGGGAAGACATTTTTTTTTCCAGTCAGTGTTTTGGAAAAAGAAATGCAAAAAGAAATAATTGTTGCTTTAATCGTTAAGTTTCGGGCAAAAGAAACAGTTAGGGTTAGGGTTAGAATTAGGGTTAATATTAGACATTACAGCTTAAGTTTAGGGTTAGGATTTGTAAAATTATTTTTTTAACAGCAATGGACTTTGCAGTTCCCATTTGGATAGCAAACATATTTGTATGTGCGTGTGTGGAGAAATATTGCTGAAATGTTTGCTGGATGTAAAAAATGCAATATGGTATTCAATGATAATGACACATTTTCTGAAATATTAAGAGAGGACATGTCTGAAGTCGTCTAACAGAGGACAGGTGACAGCTCAATAGTATAAACCCAGTAAACCTACTGGGTGGAGCAGTCAGCTACGAAAACACTTTTGTGTTTTCGTTTGATCTAATTAATTAAAGAAACATGATGAAGATGAAACACTAGTCACTCCTAGGTGTTTTCGTAAGTATGACAGAGCACTACAACACAGTTATTGTCTGCCTGGCCTCAGAAAAAAGATAAAGTCATTTGCCATCTCCCTCCTCCGGGCGAGCTGAGCTGGTTATTTACAGATTGTGGAGTGGGCTGCTTTGATCCATCCAGCTCACCGAATACATGAAGAGCCTGTCATGCACACACACACACACACACACACACACACACACACACACACACACAAGCACACAACGCTCCGACCCACAAATAAAGAATCACTTTGAAGTGAGGAGCAATTAACCTCAACACAGCGGCAGTTAATCAAGGTCATCTGTCATCTTTCTATGGTGTATGCTGGTGGAGGTGAGGGGGGGCAGGGTTTATTGTCTCTGTGGGAAAGTGCTCTGTCAGGTATGGAGGGATTACACCTCCTTTACAGACCTGCTCTCAGCAGTGCCTCAACAGAGACGGGAGATCAATATCAGCCGGAGACTGTGAGACTGGTACAGCACCCTTGATGATTTCTCTGTCGTTTGAGAAAAATAATAGAGGAGGACAGATGAAACAGGATTTTCAGCAAAATCTGAAGCAATTGTCTGCTAGCTTTTCATTCTTCTGAGCAAGAGCATTGAGTCCCAAGAGGGGACTTGCTCAAGATATTCGACTGGGGGAGATGAACTGTAGTTTAGTCTATCAACACCAGAGGGTACTGATGTGAATGAAATACGAGTCAACCACTGTTGAGAACATTACACAAAGGGGATGTCCACCTTCAATTACACCATTGGGTGGCACAGAGCCTATTGGTCAGACAGCTTGGCCAGAAACCGAAAAGTTGCTGGTTTCAGTCTAAGAGCCGGCAAAATACTATGTTGATCTGCCCTTGAACAAGGCACAAATTATTCCAGGTTTAGTGTCAATAAAAGCTGATCCCAGGCTGCCACCCCACTGTCTCAGTTGGGATATGTTGAAAAGACCAACACACATAATACACTGGTTACATATAAGCCCTCCACATTTCACCTTAAATTACCTTGATTTAAGGTGAGATATTCTTAACATAATGAGATAAAACATTTGAATATGACCAAGCATGGGACACTAAAGGAATGTCAAACTTTAAACAAGGCACAGTAGAAACTAGGCAGACGTTTACCCAGACTGATTGTCTTAATTTACATCATGTAACAGACAGGTATTGCAATAAGCAAGCACATTTCAGATTTGGAATTGGGGCTTGTCCTGGGGGTAGGATGTCAGGAATGGATATAAAACCTGTCTCGGTCAGTCGCCGCTCCGGCCAGCTGGTGTCTGATGACAGGAAGACCCAGCAGTGTGAACACAGAGCAGGACAGGATGGAGTCCTGAGTCCTGTGTGCCACTGCTGGTTATATATGCATGATCCTGTGCACACGGAGATAGTGGAGGAATGCACATCCAGCCTAACACTTCCTGTGTTTCTGTTACTTCTGCTGAATGTTTGAGATGCGTTGTATCATGCTGGAGATACATTGTATCAGGGTAAAGCTTGTCACATGAATTCAATGTGTTTGTTCACCTTTAGGAGCATGTTACAATGTACCTACAGTCACACTATGTATATACTTAGGGGTTCAGCTTTATTACTACAACATATATATATATATATATATATATATATATATATACTGTATATTTATTATTTGCCACCTTTTTTTGCTTCTCCCCATAGAAACCTGGCATGCAAGCATTCCTTCTTCCCTAGATGATTTTCCATCCCCCCACCCAGTTGTCTCACCCCTTTCAACTGGACCCCATGCATCTGTTGTTCATTCAACAGAGTCAGTAGTTAATCTAATCACTCTCATCTCCAACCCTCCACTCTCCAGAGCCCATCATTCACTTTTTTTTCCCTTTAAATTAAGTAACACTTACTATGAAGTCAATCGTATAAAGCTTCATGACAAACATTCTAATGCACTATAATGCTGACTATAATCTTCTATAGTCAGGGTTATAGTGCATTATAAACCGGGTGGTTTGAATCCTAAATGCTGATTGGCTGATAGCAGTGGTATATGAGACCATATACCATAGGTATGACATCACATCACTTCTTACTGCTGTAGTTGCCTTGGTAAGCGGTACATAACAGCAATAAAGCATCTCAGGGGTTTGTGGTATGCTGCTAATATACCAAGGCTAAGCGTTGTGTCCAAGCTCTCCTGGATGCGTTGTGCCTCAGAACAGTTCTCAGCAGTGTTAAATTGGCCATATATCACACCAAGTCTTATTGGTGACCAAATTAATGATGACCACAGAATCTACACTGTCCGAATTGTTCTAAACAATCTAAATATGCTTCAAATGCTGATCATTCGTTTTGTAGCAAGTATTCCATATCTTGTATCTTGTATGGAAACGTACGTATCAACTGTTGTTTTATATATCAGATATCAGATCATAGACCTTATGATAGACCCTGGTACATCAAAGATATGCTCCCAACTGCCTAGTTTTTGATTAATTCAGTCCTTTCTTGTGTTGCAGTAGTGCTTTAATGAGTAGATTATACTTTTGCAATGTGCATTCTTTTACATACACACTTAAAGGTAATTGCTTAGACTACATTATTTTTCCATCATGAAGTCATGTACTTGATAATCAGAAACAATAAAGTAATCGCCTACGTGTCAATTTTGTCCCTCATCTTTTTGAATTTACCATTTCATTCATAGAAAGACTGCAACAAGCCACAGTCTTCAACAAAATATTGTTTACAGTATTGCAATATGATGAACCATTTCGTTTCTCATGGAATTGGGACAGCTGCAGTGCTTGTATTTCATTACCAAATGCACAGAAATACATTCAATGTTATTAACCAATGTTACAGATTGGAATAAAAACAGTATATACAGTCTAATGATCCGGCAGGGACAAGCCAGAGTTAATCGACTGTACGACACGATGCGTTCACTGTGTTTGAATGTGACTCCTTCCGTTTTACACAGAAAAAAAAATATGTGAAAATATTTGGGTCACACTTTTCCCACCAAGACCTCTAAATGTTACAAATTCTTCTTTCACACACCCCTTCTGCCAAGCCCCGCCCCATCCTTTCTTTCGGCCTCCTCTGTTTCCCCTTGTTGCCATCCTTTTCACCAACCCCCATCCCTTCCCTTTGCCCTTTTCCTCTCACACCCCCTCTCCTCTGCTGCATCTGGTTCCAATCACTGCCTGACCACCAGTGGCCATGAAATCCAGTTCACTCCTATTCTCTCTGGACGCTTGTTTCCTTAACTGAGAGAAACTTTCGAACAGACCAGTAACCGAGGAACATTCAGCATTCCTTACACTTCTCATTGGACTGACTGCCCTCTGGTAGAGATGTCAAACGGGGATATATTGAATTCATAGTGTAGACTGTAAGTGTGCAGAGGAAACTGTACACTTACAGTAAATATGTAATACTACTATAGTTTTAATTTCCAACATTATGTCTGGAGGGATGATTAAGTGTGTCGGCCACAAGGCTTAAAACATGCAATTATTCAGGATAAATATGTATTTCCGCGCTGAAAGCTTGTTTAAATGAGGTGAGAATGAATTGCATTGCATCTGTGTCCATGGGAACACAGATGTAAGAATGTGTTTCTTATCCTTTGATAGGCTCCTTGTCATCATCAGGTGGCCTATGTTTGGATAACCATTGTAGTCTGATCAGGAAGTGATGCATTTCCTTCACTGTGCTGCTTCTGTGTATTTGTCCCCAATGGCAGTCTTAGGGTTGAGGGTATACCCTCTGGAGGTAGTACTCTATACCCTCCAGTAGTACCCTATACCCTCCGGGAATATCCTATACCCTCTGGTAGTACCCAATACCCTTCAGAATTACCCTATACCCTTCAGTAGTATCCTATACCCTCTTGTAGTAACCTATGCCCTCTGGTAGTACCCTATACCCTCCAGTACTACCCTATACCCTCTGGTAGTACCCAATACCCTTCAGAATTACCCTATGCCCTTCAGTAGTATCCTATACTCTCTAGTAATACCCTATACCCTCTGGTAGCACCCTATACCCTCCAGTGCCACCCTATACCCTCTAATAGTACCCTACACCCTCTGGTAGTACCCTATACCTTCTAGTAGTACACTATAACCTCCAGTAGTACCCTATACCCTCTAGGAGTACCCTATACCTTCCAGTAGTACCCTATACCTTCTAGTAGTACCATATACCCTCTGCTAGTACCCTATACCCTCTAGTAGTACCCTATACCCTCCCGTAGTACCCTATACTCTCTAGTAGTACCCTATACCCTAGCGGCCTTGTGTGTTGTTAGCAGGGAAAAGAGAGGTTGAGTAGGTATCCTGTGTATTTTGCATTGCCAGGGAGGAATGCTTGTCATTTTGCAAGACAGTTTTCCTTTTGTAGGCTGCCGTGAAATGCCCCATACAGTGTTCTGCCTGGCCATCTTGGGGCGTGACTGTATATCCCAATAATGTATCAGACTTTAGGTTTTGTCTATAACTCCAGTTCCTTGAAGGAGTAAATGAGGTACAGTACCTTGGAAACCTCCAGGACCAGTGAAAAGCTGACCTCAGTGTGTGATGGCAGAGCCTTGACTGTATTATCTGGAAGGCGGGGCTTGTAGTAGGAAGGAAGTGGTTAAATAATGAGGTCAGATGTGCGTGCAGTGAGGACTCATATCCCACCACGTGTCATTCCTCATTCAGGGAACTGAGGTCGCACATAGTTTAGTTTTTTCTCGCCCTGAAGGGTTTTAGCTACAGGATGAACACAGACCCAAGTTCTTTGATTCTGAAGAGACTGTGGGAGGAGGGGACATTCATTGTTTGTGTAAAGGTGTCAACAGTTATCTTTTGCAACTACATAAGTATCCATTTCATTTATGAAATAATCTGTTTTGTGTAAACCTTTCACCGTTTTATGTATATGTTGTTCAACATCACGTTGTGTCTTTTAAGCCCATTCAGGTTTAACATAGACCGGTCTACTACACACAAATTAAGATTTCTCAAGATTGACTCAAGATCTCAAGTCACTGAAAATAGTTTGGGAGTTACACCAAACCTTCACTCGTTTCCCCGGTGAAATGTATACCTCCTTCTACCATGGCAGGGTTAGGCTTAGCAGGGTCAAAGAGTGTGTGTGTGTGTGTGTGGCGGGGGGGGGGGTCCTGACTGGTTTATGGGCTCTGTCTTGGAGCAAGAGGGAGATCACAGTGACCAGCAGGGCCCTGTGAGTTCAACCCCCCCCCCATCTCCCCCTACAGCTGTGCGTCTGAGCCCAGAAGATCATCTTTCCCTCTCAGCCACAAGCCCAGGCACCCAGAGAAAACATTAAGGTCTACCATAACAAAAGTTGCGCTGTAATGACCCGCTCTCACGTAGAGGGGAGCAAAGGCTCCCCACGGGGTGGTAACAATCTCAGCCCGGGCTGTAACGGGAGGTTAGGTGAATGTTAGTTAAATGAGAGATTGCGTGCTGCGGATTGCATCTGCCTCCACTGAAACAAAAACAAAGCGAGCTCACAAAGGGCCAATAAAAATAAACAGGAGGGGGAAATGTTGCCTATAGCTAAGTACCTTCATTATTATTTAATCAGAAAATTATCATTTCAGGAGAACAACATCACTGAATGCACAGTATATACAACTGAGCAGCTTAAGAGACGCTATCACTTGGTTCTCTTGCAGTTGTCAGTTGATCCGAGGGCAGCAGTTTAATGCCTGTTGTTTTATTCAGTAGGTGAGGAGATGTGAGGGGCCTCAGTCTGGGCCTTTGATTGATGGCCTTGATGTGACATCTGGGCTCAGTGGGTCCAATGTGGCGTTGTAAACCACCTCACACTGATTCACCCACAGTAGGAAAATACACACCTCTGTGAAGCCCACAGATCATTCCTTATGGCTGTGCCCTGTGAGTGATCCCCCTTCTGTGTTTGGACAGACCCTCTAGTGAGAATACCAAAGGAACAAATGGGGTTTGGACTCCCGGGGACCAACAGGAGACACGCAGACTCTGGGACGGCCTCTTCAACATGCAGCCAGAGCAGTTTGTTTATGCTGTGCTTACAGGGTTTAAACAAAACCCGCTGAGAGCTTGCAACTTTCAGAATGCTGTTTTCGTTTACCGGTTTAATTATTGTGAGTTGTGCAATACATGACAATCTCTCTGCCTTGTGCAGAGAGGCAACATGTGCGCCCTGTGCGTGCATGCGTGCATGTGTGTGAGCGAGAGCGAGACAGAAAGAGAGAGATCAATCCTATACGTATTATAAAGGTTGCCGTTTGATCTCCGGCGTTCCACTGAAGTGGAAGTGGTTTAACTGCCGTGTTGTTGCCGTCTTCTCTTGCTCTTGCGTGGAAGGAAGAGTTAAATGGAACATCCCTAACATGCATCAATGGAATGTGACAACCTTTATTGGTCATCTGAGACATGGAACTTCCTCATGGTCCAGGAACAGTGGATTACTGAGAACCCATTCGGCTTAAAACACAATACTCTTCTATATTATTATATGTAATACACAGGGAGGAAGAACAAAGTCACCCTTCACAATCTAATGCCTGACAGGTCTTTACAGTCGTCAGACTTAATACGAACATCCCCGTGCCAGTAAAAACACTGACACAGACAGCATGTTTATACAGTATCTCACAAAAGTGAGTACACCCCTCACATTTTTGCAAATATTTGATTATATCATTTCATGTGACAACACTGAAGAAATGACACTTTGCTACAATGTAAAGTAGTGAGTGTACAGCTTGTATAACAGCGTACATTTGCTGTCCCCTAAAAATAACTCAACACACAGCCATTAATGTCTAAACCGCTGGCAACAAAAGTGAGTACACCACTATGTGAAAATGCCCAAATTGGGCCCAAAGTGTCAATATTTTGTGTGGCCACCATTATTTTCCAGCACTGCCTTAAACCCTCTTGGGCATGGAGTTCACCAGCACTTTACAGGTTGCCACTGGAGTCCTCTTCTACTCCTCCATGACGACATCACAGAGCTGGTGGATGTTAGAGACCTCACGCTCCTCCACCTCCTCCATGTTTGAGGATGCCCCACAGATGCTCAATGGGGTTTAGGTG
>JACXGI010001671.1:11077-87445 GCA_016801175.1 Esox masquinongy
TGGCCAGTCCATCACCTTTACCCTCAGCTTCTTTAGCAAGGCAGTGGTCGTCTTGGAGGTGTGTTTGGGGTCGTTATCATGTTGGAATACTGCCCTGCGGCCCAGTCTCCGAAGGGAGGGGATCATGCTCTGCTTCAGTATGTCACAGTACATGTTGGCATTCATGGTTCCCTCAATGAACTGTAGCTCCCCAGTGTCGGCAGCACTCATGCAGCCCCAGACCATGACCCTCCCACCACCATTGCTTGACTGTAGGCAACTTGTCACACTTGTCTTTGTACTCCTCACATGGTTGCCACCACACACGCTTGACACCATCTGAACCAAATAAGTTTATCTTGGTCTCATCAGACCACAGGACATGGTTTCAGTAATCCATGTCCTTAGTCTGCTTGTCTTCAGCAAACTGTTTGCAGGCTTTCTTGTGCATCATCTTTAGAAGAGGCTTCCTTCTGAGACGATAGCCATGCAGACCAATTTGATGCAGTGTGCGGCGTATGGTCTGAGCACTGACAGGCTGACCCCCCACCCCTTCAACCTCTGCAGTAATGCTGGCAGTACTCATATGTCTATTTCCCAAAGACAACCTCTGGATATAACGCTGAGCACGTGCACTCAACTTCTTTGGTCGACCATGGCGAGGCCTGTTCTGAGTGGAACCTGTCCTGTTAAACCGTTGTATGGTCTTGGCCACTGTGCTGCAGCTCAGTTTCAGGGTCTTGGCAATCTTCTTATAGCCTAGGCCATCTTTATGTAGATCAACAATTCTTTTTTTCAGATCCTCAGAGAGTTCTTTTCCATGAAGTGCCATGTTGAACTTCGAGTGACCAGTATGAGGGAGTGTGAGAGCGATAACACCCAATTTAACACACATGCTCCCCATTCACACCTGAGACTTTGTAACACTAACGAGTCACATGACACCGGGGTGGGAAAATGGCTAATTGGGCCCAATTTAGACATTTTCACTTAGGGGTGTACTCACTTTTGTTGCCAGCGGTTTAGACATTAATGGCTGTGTGTTGAGTTATTTTGAGGGGACAGCAAATTTACACTGTTATACAAGCTGTACACTCACTACTTTACATTGTAGCAAAGTGTCATTTCTTCAGTGCTGTCACATGAAAAGATATAATCAAATATTCGCAAAAATGTGAGGGGTGTACTCACTTTTGTAAGATACTGTGTATATTGTTTTGATTTCTCAGCGATTTCCCAACATTTGGACTTTGACAACAGCTTCTTTGTGGCTAAAAGTAGCACTCCGTTAGTCAGAGGCTTCTTCCTGTTGGGGGGAAGCATTCCAACCCTAACACAGATTTCATGAATGTATCACCTCCTTTGACGGTCTGACCTGGGTAAACACAAAAGCCCGAGCGGCGCAGGTGGAGGAGCAAGATGAGGAGGTGGAGTGGAGTCAGCTGTCTTTCATTTCAGACATACGGTAGTGCTGAGGCTGACCCCGGCTGCTCTCAGCCCGGGGGGGTGGAATGAGGGTTATTTCTGCTGATCAGCCCCCCCCCCTCCACCCAAGGTGAAAGGATGCCGCAGAGTGACCCTGCAAATGGAGACGGCCGCAGCCAGACGACACTTGACGTGACGGCCAGTCGGAGGGAGATGTGCCGTCTGCCGGCAATGCTCGCTGAACATACCCGCTAGTCTGGTGCACTCTCATTTTGTCTCCCTTTCTATCCCCCCCCCAACCCTTTCTACAGCCTTCCCATCTGTGTGTGATTCAAGCTCATGAGAGAGAGGCAGGTCTGCTGGGGGAGGCACGGACGTCGAGAGAGTCGAGGGAAAAGGAGGGGGAAAGAGAGAGGAAGTACACACAGTTTGTTTTACAGGACTTGGAGCTGGGCTGGGCTGGCTGGGCTGGGCTGGGCTGGGCTGGCGCAGGAACTGCATCTGGACCAGTGGAAAAGTAAAACGGATATAACGGAGCGAGGGAGGCAGACAGCTGCCTGTGTCCCAGAGAGACTTTACCACAAAAGGGACAGAGAGAAACAGAGAGGGAGAGGGAGAGGGATCTCCACTGGACATACACACAGTCATGGCTGCTACTAGAGCTCTGCCATGCCTTTTCACCATCCTCCTCTCAGGGATCGTCTGCCCAGCAACTGTCACCGGATTACATCGGGAACAGCAGTCGGTGGTAAGACCAAACTTTCTAGTTTTTCCTCTGCTTGTTTGGGTACAGGACACATAGCAGGCTACCATCACAGCTAAATACTGACGAGCTGTTGTTGTTGTTGTTGTTGCACACCTTTTACCCATCTATTTTTCCACACGACAAAATCATACTAAGTACATGTCCGAGAATGGAGCAAAATACCCCTGTACCTTAAATCAAACGGGTTCTATGTATAAACGCTGGTGTGGGAGAGTATCTTGCTGCGCGGTTACTCGGGGTCGGGTGTTAGTGGAGAAACTGTGACCCAGATGAACGGTGTGTCACTCTGCGCCGGCCCTCAATGACCCCCCGTCAGAGCCCTAATGGAAATCAGCTGCCATGCTGTGAACACCCGCGGAGGAAACCCAGCGAGCAGAAATGACACGAGGAGAAATATAAGACGGTCTGTCGGCGCATTTGTAGTGGGCAACCGGGTGCAAGTTGAAATGTCCTATTTGGAAACAACAGGGACCCGAAGAATGGGCATCTAGCTCGGACAGGCCTTCTACTGTAAATGAGGGAAACTCAGGCTAAACAAGAGCGAGACTCATGTAAATGTTGTTTGATGAATCACTGCCATGTGAGTCATCAAACAACTGAAAAGCTAGATGTATTTGTATTTTGCTGAATTGAGAGTTAGTGAGAGAATGTTGATGGGGCGGGGAGGGTGGCTTTGAAAGGATTGTCTAAAGGGAGTGTCTAAATTGGAGAATTGATGAACTTCCGCTACTTGTGAAATGTCAAGAGCGTTTATTTGGTCTGTGTACTTGAGCATTCTAATACTGGAATATCATGTGGTGAAAGAGACCTCTCTACTCCAGACTTGTCGTCTCTGTTCTGTTATTGGATTGCAATAAGATTCAAATGACCCTGGCGCATTATTCACATTCTCAGTTCTTTTGGAGTCTACCACTTAGACCAAGGAGTGAAGCCTTCTCCCGGGCCAAAGTCAACAAGCTATCGGCTCCTTATTGTGGGGCCACAGGGTTTGTTGTTCCCGTTTGCAGAGAGATATATAGGGAGAGGCAACTGCAGTACAGGCCCACCGCCTAAGGAGATATTGACTTTGGACATTAGATTTTTTCCTTGTTTTTCTGGCTTAGCTGATGTGACCCACTCCTTTTTAGCGTTGTTCCTAAGGTAGAGACAGAAGCAGACCTGTGGTCGATCCTTGAGCTACATACTACAAACACACTCCCGAACACATGATATAAGCAGCTAGCGGTGAACGCATACCATTTGACAAAGACCCCGTCCTGCTGGAAGAAGTGGAACACAGTGACGTAGTCTTTGGGACATGCTGCTGCACATGAAACAGAGAAAGACTATGCTGCGCAGTGAATGTCACCTTTGTTCTCTACTGTAGTGGGCACACAGAAAATGTTTAGAAGTGGCTAACATTACCGATGACATTCATAGTGTACCAGAAGGCTGCCACAAATGTGAATTCATCATGCTGCACGATCTTAATAACATGGGGTTAATATTCAATGTCACAGAGCGACACCCTACCTTACACCCAGGGGGACGTAGCACCAGAAGTTTGAGGCCTGTTTTATTTGGAAAAATCAAAATTTTCAAACGCAGTGTTCTGGGTTTATTATACTTTACACACACATTCCATGTTCCTCTAAAGCCTGCGTCCATAATGGCACCCTAAACCCTCCTATATACATTAAAGTGCACTATATAGGGAATAGGGTGCCATTTGGGACACAGCCCACAGTACAGACCATCTGCTGATTCTGCTCCATCTTTCCCAGGAACCTCTTGTCCCATGGGTTTGGTTGGATCCTCATCGTCCAGCTGTTTGACCAATCACAGGATGTTGCACAGCTAATCATTCTAAATCTAGTCATTTGCAATGACATGTAATAATACACCCACCCTCTGAGGGGAGGAGCATTCCGTAGTGCAATGGAACTACTGTCCCATGGTTACATGTCTGATGTGGCTCTTCAGCCTGGTGTGATATAGTATCTGTCACTGATTATAACACAGACTGATCTCTAGTCCATTTCAACAGGACTGACCTGTAGTCCATTTCACCAGGACTGACCTGTAATCCATTTCACCAGGACTGACCTGTAATCCATTTCACCAGGACTGACCTGTAGTCCATTTCACCAGGACTGACCTGTAATCCATTTCACCAGGACTGACCTATAAACCATTTCACCAGGACTGACCTGTAATCCATTTCACCAGGACTGACCTATAAACCATTTCACCAGGACTGATCTGTAGTCCATTTCAACAGGACTGACCTGTAGTCCATTTCACCAGGACTGACCTATAATCCATTTCACCAGGACTGATCTGTAGTCCATTTCAACAGGACTGACCTGTAGTCCATTTCACCAGGACTGTCCTGTAATCAATTTCACTAGGACCTATAAACCATTTCACCGGGACTGACCTGTAGTCCATTTCACCAGGACTGACTTGTAATCCATTTCAGCAGGACTGACCTATAATACAATTCACCAGGACTGACCTGTAATCCATTTCACCAGAACTGACCTATAGTCCATTTCACCAGGACTGACCTGTAATCCATTTCACCAGGACTGACCTGTAATCCATTTCACCATGACTGACCTATAAACCATTTCACCAGGACTGACCTATAAACCATTTCACCATGACTGACCTATAAACCATTTCACCAGGACTGACCTGTAGTCCATTTCACCAGGACTGACCTATTAACCATTTCACCATGACTGACCTATAAATCATTTCACCAGGACTGACCTGTAGTCCATTTCACCATGACTGACCTATAAACCATTTCACCAGGACTGACCTGTAGTCCATTTCACCATGACTGACCTATAAACCATTTCACCAGGACTGACCTATAAACCATTTCACCAGGCCTGACCTTTAGTAGAAACAGCCACAGGAAGAGAGTGATGGAAAAATCTACTCCAGCCTTGAAAGCACTGCTGTTCACAGGATGTTTCACATTAGTCCGCTGAGAGGCGTTTCTTTGTCTCACGGCTTGCTAGTGAATAAATCAAGACGAAAATGCGAATCCAGACTGGGCCCATATCTCTGGAATGTGTGAGATGTACAGTGTTCATGCCAGCCATTCTGGATTCAGCATCAATGTCAAATTGGATCAAATAACAAAGGGGAAAAATATGACATTCTTACAGCAGCAATATGAACAGACTGCTATTGTAGGATCCGAGTGCTCTTTGAATGGGCCAACTGAAAGTCAGACCGATGTGTGTCTACCTACACTAGCGGCGGAACATGTGACAAAATTAATTGGGCACAAGTGTTCCATGTAACTGACATTCTGTAAACAGACGATACTCGTTGAGCGTGTCCTTGGCAAATTCAGTCCAGGAACCATGGGGCATCTGCAAACGATTAAGATGTGTAGTTGTTGTCTCAATGTCCTATCTTGACCATGACTGGGCTTTAGTTATGTGATTAATAGTTTGCTGACTCATAATGGCCGTGTGCTATTACAGTAGTTCTCATAAGTTTGCATACCCTGGCAGAAATTGTGAAATTTTGGCATTGATTTTGAAAATATGACTGATCATGCAAAAAAACGGTCTATTATTTAAGGATAGTGTTCACATGAAGTCATTCATTATCACATAGTTGTTTGGCTCCTTTTTAAATCATAATGATAACAGAAATCCCCCAAATGGCCCTGATCAAAAATTTACATACCCTCGAATGTTTGGCCTTGTTATAGACACACAAGGTGACACACACAGGTGAAAATGGGAATTAAAGGTGAATTTCTCACACCTGTGGCTTTTTAAATTGCAATTAGTGTCTGTGTATAAATAGTTAATGAAATTGTTAGCTCTCACGTGGATGCACTGAGCAGGCTAGATACTGAGCCATGGGGAGCAGAAAAGAACTGTCAAAAGACCTGCGTAACAAGGTAATGGAACTTTATAAAGATGGAAAAAGATATAAAAAGATATCCAAAGCCTTGCAAATGCCAGTCAGTACTGTTCAGTCACTTATTAAGAAATGGAAAATTCAGGGATCTCTTGATACCAAGCCAAGGTCAGGTAGACCAAGAAAGATTTCAGCCAAAACTGCCAGAAGAATTGTTCAGGGTACAAAGAAAAACCCACAGGTAACCTCAGGAGAAATACAGGCTGCTCTGGAAAAAGACGGTGTTGTTGTTTCAAGGAGCACAATACGACGATACTTGAACAAAAATGATCTGCATGGTCGAGTTGCCAGAAAGAAGCCTTTACTGCACCAATGCCACAAAAAACCCTGGTTACAATATGCCTGACAACACCTTGACACGCCTCACAGCTTCTGGCACATTGTAATTTGGAGTGACGAGACCAAAATTGAGCTTTATGGTCACAACCATAAGCGTTAGGTATGGAGAGGCGTCAACAAGGCTAATAGTGAACAGAATACCATCCCCACTGTGAAGCATGGTGGTGGCTCACTGATGTTTTGGGGGTGTGTGAGCTCTAAAGGCATGGGGGAATCTTGTGAAAATTGATGACAAGATGAATGCAGCATGTTATCAGTAAATAGTGGCATATAATTTGCATTCTTCTGCACGAAATCTGTGCATGGGACGCTCTTGGACTTTCCAGAACGACAATGACCCTAAGCACAAGGCCAAGTTGACCCTCCAGTACTTACAGCAGAAAAAGGTGAAGGTTCTGGAGTGGCCATCACAGTCTCCTGATCATAATAGCATCGAGCCACTTTGGGGAGATCTCAAACATGTGGTTCATGCATGATGACCAAAAACTTTGCATGACCTGGGGGCATTTTGCCAAGACGAATGGGCAGCTATACCACCTGCAGGAAATCGGGGCCTCATAGACAACTATTACAAAAGATTGCAGGCTGTCATTGATGCTAAAGGGGGCAATACACAGTATTAAGAACTAAGGGTATGCAGACTTTTGAAGGGGTCAGTTAATTTGTTTCTTTGTTGTCATGTTTTGTTTTATGGTTGTGCCATTCTGTTATGACCTACAGTTGAATGTGAATCCTATAATAAATAAAAGACGTGTTTTGCCTGCTCACTCATGTTTTCTTTACAAATGGTACATATATTACCAATTCTCCAAGTGTATGCAAACTTTTGAGCACACCTGTATATGGAGATTGAGTCTCTCATTACTGTAATGTTGAAGTCTCAAAACAACATAATCGTTGGGTTTGTTTCAGTAATAAGAAATTTATATATTACATAATTATAATTAGCTCATACAAATGTATAGCTGATGGATGTGTTGTGCTGGTCACTTTATTTAATAGGACCACTCCTTAAGACTACTGTAAGGATATTTTGAAAAACAGTGACTTGATAAGAATGGTTTGGAAATAAATACTTAATCAGCAAAGTGCAACCACACCACTTAAAGGAGAATATCCCCCATTTTGAAGTGTACCTGTAAATCAGAAAGTATGGCTGTTAGAAATTGTTTTACTACATAAACGGTAAAACGCAACATAATTTGGCCTTCCCAAAAGTATAATATATAATGATTGATATAGAAGAACTAGTTTTCATACTGCCAGTCTAAGTCCAAGTTAAAATTGTCAATATAGTTAAAAGGACATTATGTTCGTGTTTTTGCATTGTAATATAATTAAATGTCCATGATATACAGTATCTACAGTAAAAAATTGAATCCTCACCAGAAATACTTTGGGTGCATACAAAAGGGCATCCTGAATAGAATGTCTACTGGTCAACAGAAGGCACACCAACCTCTATTGGAAAATTGAAAAGCGGCACTCTCCAGCTCTTCAATCGGCTTCACTGACACACGTCAGATGGCATGTCACATTTTCCGTTGCTAAATTTCTAAATGGTTCACTACAAAAAACGACAATAAATGATAACACATTTCAAATTAATTCAGACAAAAATATGCTTTTTGGTCTAACGGTTAGGGTTAGGCATCAGGTAAATATTATGGTTAAGTTTAGGGTTAAATTGTTACGACTTTGCGACCAAGGAACCTAATGAATACCCTCCTTGTACCATCTTCATTAGCCTGAGTTCCAAAAGCCTTGGGACAAGTTTAACATGCTCTATGGATGAAGAAAAACATTTAAAATACCTTAAAACCATTGGAAATCTATGTCCTAATTTACCAACTGTCTGTGTAAAAGTTACTTTGTTATTTTTAAGTCCACTTTAAGCTTAATAATACATGTATATAATTACACTACTATATGTTTTTTTGTAAATAAAAACAGTGTAGCTGGTCAGGTTAATATAAAATAAAGTAATAACGTGATCATAATTTAATAAGGCAAATCAATTTACAAGATTAAAAACAGGTTAGGTGTTATGATAATTGAGTTTAATTACTTAATTTTAAATGTTTTTATTGTCAGTGTTATGTTTAAGGCTTCATAGAAATGTTAGAATATTATACATTGTTTTAATAATCTTTTCAGAATGTTTGCATATGTTGTTGTGGAAATGATGGTAAAATGCATAACATTTGCTCAGAAAAACATACAAATTATGAAAGTACAAATTCTAATCACAGTACAGTACTAGGAAGACATTTTGTGAGAAATGGCACATCAAATATTTTGTAAGAATGACCCAAAGGCACAATTACTATTACATAGCAGGATCCAGTATGTAATAATTTTGTCTTCTTTTAAGCAATGTATATCCACGTCGTACTGTAATTAAACAAGAGAACACATTTTCCTTTGAAGCAAGTTTCATAAGAGATGTTGTGACTAGCCCCCTAAATCAGGCCTGGCCAAAACGATTCCAGATGTTCTACTTTCTGAAATATCTGTTAAATGATAGAGTGCCTCATTAGCAACTTGGCTTACATCTCTGGTTTCTAACCAAGCAGCCATTAAACTGGTTTCTTCAAACATAGATTAGATTCTGAGGCAAACCTTTTGTGTGCAGCTGACGTTCAAAACTTTGTTTTAAAGATCTTGTTGACATTCCCTCTCCTTAGGTGTGTGACAAAGGATATTTCCTCAGTAACCAAAACAAATGCCTACCATGTAACTGCAAAGGACATTCAGAAACCTGTGAGGATATCACAGGCATCTGTATTGTAAGTACGGCGCGTCATCCGACCTCATTAATGAGGTCACTACGAGTCTCTTTATAGTACATTATCCATACAATCCCATCAGTTATAGCCAAGACTTGAACTACATTTCCCTCTTTTCCACGCAGTCGTGCCAGGACCATACCACTGGGGACTTCTGTGAGATATGCGAGGATGGATACATGCCTGACGTCAGCACATTTGGACGACACTCGTGCCGGCCATGTGCCTGTCCCCTCTCCATCCCCTCCAACAAGTAAGCTAACGCGTCCATCCATCCAGGGCCTATGAAAGTGCGTCCATCCAGGGCCTGTCAATGTGCCTCCATCCAGAGCTTGTCGATGAACCGACATTCCGGGCCTGTCAATGTGCTTCCATCCAAGGCCTGGCCTGCGTGTCGGCAGGGCAGAGCTCAGTGACTGACATTCTTTCCCCTGTGTCTGGCCAGCTTTGCGGAGCACTGTGACAGAAGCAGTAACATCCTGCGCTGCAAGTGCCAAGACGGCTATGCCGGACATTACTGTGAGAGGTCAGTGCTGACAGGACCTTGGCCAACACCATGGCTAAACTCTACACTGGGAGCAATTACACTCATTATCCTAACTCAAATAAGTAACCAAGTAAAGCTCTCACAAGTATTAGCATTTTTTTCTCAGGCCATGTTTTAATAAACCTAAAGATCAGGTATTTGGAAATACCAAATACCTGATCTTCACGTGACATCTGTGCTCAATATATGCCACGACATGTTAAGTCAAAGAATTACTGGCAATCTTCCTTGCTTCATTCTCCACTAGATGTGCTCCAGGTTTCTATGGTAACCCCATGGTGATTGGTGACTTATGCAAGAGATGTGACTGTAACGGCAACTCGGACCCCAACCACATCTTCAACGAGTGCCACAACGTGACCGGCTTCTGTCAGAACTGCTGGGGGAACACGGCCGGTGCCAACTGCGAGAGGTGTGCTCCGGGTTTCTACGGCGACGCCATCAGTGCTAAGAACTGCAGAGGTGCGTGCCAAGAGAACTTTAGTTACCCAACGAAGGCACTAGAAGCTTAAAGGAATAAGTTAAGTCAATCCTACTGTAAATATACATAGACAATACACATATACATGAACAAAAATCCAAGGGAACAATATATAGTCATAATGTCAGGCCACAATCCCCACTTATCTGAAGGAATCAGAAGATTTATGCATGAGCAGTTAGTTGTCGCATGGACTTCGGGATGTGAACCCTGCTTTGAAGTTATGTTTAAAGATTTACTGAGCCTTTGCCTTTAACGGAGGTTTAGTAGTAGACGGGACATTTTTTGCACACGAAATAAGCCCATCACAAAGCTCTGTGGGACATGAAGCAGCAGAAAGTGTTTTGTGTGTTTACACTGTTGGGCTTGGCTGGGCAGTGAGCATTCCTGCAATGCTCTAAAGACAAGAGGCCTACAGGCCTCAGAGGAGAGACAGTACAGCATAGTACAGACAACCCTGGCCGCGGTATTATCTTACCACTGGCACATTTGTGCAAGAATAGTTCAACGGAACGTCAAGGTCTGGTAGGTCTGTGAGTCGATCTCCTGGCCACTTGATCGAGTACTGAAAATTGGGAAAATCCTTGTCTATTGCTCAATCTGTTGAGGATTGTACGGACGCTAGGGCTCTGCGGTGGTAGAAATGATCGTATTCCATTGTGGCCGTGCTGTTTTTCTTGGACCTGCGCCGCGTTGACTATGCCCTGTGTTACAGAGTGCGTGTGCAATGAGTGTGGCACAGCCTCCTGCGATGACCGGACCGGGACCTGTCACTGTAAGCCTGGTGTTGCCGGACGACTCTGTGACCGATGCGAGGTGAGACTCTCGAGGTCCTTGTCGAGGGGTCAGCATTATCGCACAGTCGCACCGTTGGTTCAATCGCATGTGCGTCACCTGATAACAGGTGCAGCGTGCTTGGCGAAGCAGGTGTAGAGAGGAAATTGTTCAGTGCGAGCGACAGAAATAACAGACAGGAGACAGCAGGTCTAACGTGCCGAATGTCCGCCGTGTGATTCAGGAGGGCCACACAGGTTTCAACAGTTGCCAGGGCTGCCGGAGGTGTGACTGCGGGCTCGCCGGACTCCGGACCACCTGTCATCCTCTGACCCACAGCTGCCAGTGCCAACCAGGGGCTGGAGGCCGGTACTGCGAGCGCTGCCTCCCAGACCACTGGAACTACGGGCCTTCGGGCTGTCAGAGTACGTACCATCGGCTTGAGCTAGGCTTTTCTTTCACCAGCGTGCAGGAAACCAATGAACCAAGGCTGGTCTCTTCTTATACCGCCTCCCGAACTCAAGAATGTCACCCACCCAGACCAGCCGGTCAGACATTCGGAACAGGGAGCACCGGGAGTCCTTTTCAGATAGCTCCCGGCGCTGCGCTGTTTGCTCATCCACCATTCCCACACCCACTCACAGATTATGTCATGGAGACATCTGCCAGGGTCTGCAAACCCAGGACCAGCTGTATACGTCTGTACACGACTGCAGGGATGGACTGCTGCTAGCAGCCCAAGTCTCTATGACATCACCACACACCCAGCCTCAAATCGTCCGCCCAGCTGCCAAATTCTTTGAAAAAATCCCAAACCCCACTATAGTGCCCTAGGAATCAAGCAGCAGATGTACAGCAGCACTCTTTCCCAGCTAAAAGACCCCCCCCCACACACACATTTGATTCCAGGATGTATTTATTTGGTGTTTCTTTTCAGACTGACCGTCCAATGTCCACCTGATAAAGAATTCAACTAGTGAATGGAACTCGACATGTAATCAACTAGCTATGTGAAGTGTGTGCATGTGATCTGTTTCTACCATTCAGAATGTGACTGTGCAAGCGGCCATTGTGACATGCATACTGGGGAGTGCCTGCTAGCAGCACCCACGGTCAACCTCTGCAACATCAGTAAGTGGCCCTGGTGGAATAAGCATTTTTTAGGCTAATTCAGTATAAGCCCTTACCGCTGCTTCACATGAGCCACGGCATATTCGGTCCTATCACTTTTCCTGTCTCTTTCCTCAATCAGATAGGAGCGTACAATGCCAAGAGTGTCCCGTTCAAAAATAACACGGGACAGTACACTTAATCTTAACCATTTATGTTGCTGAGATAATTGCATTAAAAGCTAATATTTGAGTCATCATTTTGGCTCCACCCACATCAGGTTGTGACGAGTGTATATGGCATCTGATTGGTGACCTGAGGCTGTCCAATAAGACTCTGGACCAGGTGAAGGTCAGCGTGTTGAACATCTCCACTGGGGCAGCTGCCAACGACAGGCTGAAATACTACAATTACACTGCCCTCCGTCTGCAGGTACAGATCCTCCCTCTCTCTTTCTCTCCCTCTGTGAGTGTCTCTCTTTTTCGCAATATTTTACTAGTGGGATACTTTGCATGTTGGCGGACATTTGTAGCCAAGACAAACCGCCAAATCAACTGCAGCATAGGAGTTTTATCGCCACTCAATATTGTCTCTAAAGGCACAACCACTACACCTGTCTCTCCTCACAATCCTGAAATGCATTTCAGCATTCTTCAAACCCCTTACCAAGCCCATTGTTATGTTTCTAGGCCCAGTTTGTGAACTGGAGAAATAAGTCAGCGCTGATGAAGATCCAGACAAGGCAGATGGAGGAGGACAGTGCTGTTTTACATACAGATATGAATCAACTGGCAAAGACGGTGAGAGGGCCACTGGCTCATCTAACTCTCACCATCACCTCACTCCATCCATTCACTCTTTACATTACTACTTCGGAGGTTAAAGAAAGTCCAAACAAACTACAGCGCAGAGTCCAGACTAACGGAGAACCCAGAATTAAATCTCCTTCCACTGTTTTAGCATTTTTTTGTCGACGTCTGTCTTCTAATACACACGTCTTTTGTAGTTGCAGCCTCAGTGGTTTGTGTGCTGCGAGGTGTTTGTCGTGACGGTGTCACTGACCTGTGTTGTGTCCGCTCTGCGTTAGGAGAGTGTCGTGGAGACATTGGGGAATAGAGTGGACGTGGACACACAGCGGACCTTCGATCTGGCTGATGAGCTGACAATTAATCTCACCACCCTCAACATGCTCATTGAAGGTACTGTTAAAGCCCACTTAATCTACTCTGCTATGCTTCGGGGTACGCGCCATTGCTTGCAGTACGCCCGAGACAGATGTTATATACATTCTGTTATCCAGAACCATGTACCTCCTACTGTGCTTCCGTCATCAGCGCTGTGTGTTTAACTCCGGTACCTTTGGGTTCCGGGGTGTCAGTGATGTCCCAGCCTTCCTTCATCCTGCCCTCTGTGACCTGTTTGTCTCTCAGAGATGATCAGTGACTGGGAGCTGTACAGTGTCCATCAGGACGTGGACCCAGAGGTCCTCCGTCAGAAGATGGTCGTGGCCGAGGGCATGGTGGCGTGGATGAAGACACTGGACCTGTCCCCGCGAGAGCCCATCGCTACCGACGAGTCCACGGAGGCCCACGAGCGTGAGTGATACACTCACAGTTGGACACACAACCATGGACACACAACCACACACATACTGCTGTATATGCACATTGTAACCATGAGGTGGACAAACTAGGTAAATATAAATGGTCCCGTAGATGTGTCACGGAACGATGGTTTGCCTGAACGAGCAGCATGCTGCTCCGGTGCCTTTGACAAATCCAGAATTTCCATGTCTTTGCATCTTTCAAATTTCGGAAGCGGAGTTGTGATGTTGCCAATGGACTTACTGGTGATTTCCAGAGATAGGGAAAAGCTTGTTGTTCTGATTTTCATTTAATCCCCGAACACATATGGGCCCAGAGCTATTCAAGAATCTGGACAATTGTATAAAACTTAAGTCCTGGGTTTGCTAAAGAGAATGTTTTTGTGGTCCTTTGGGTTTGACACTGTGTGTGGTTTAGTCCTTAGACGAGTGCGTCAGCTGGACAAGAAGCTGATCAGTACTGACGGGCGCGTGGCCCCAGTACGGGAGGTGCTCTCCCGCTTCACCAACAAGCTCTCTGAGGCCCGAGATATCCTCCAGAAGGCTGCCAACACTGTACAGGAGACGGAGGACATGAACAATGCCAACCAAGTCAAATTCCAGAGGAGTGAGGTAACTTCCCACGGCCTAGTGTCCATCTGGTTTAGAAAGTCCCATCTGGAGCCACTCTCCTCCCTTGTCCCCCCAAATCCCTCTCGTTGACTGGCTAACCCCAGACTCCCTGGCTGACTGCCTCCAGTATGGCTGCCTGCTTGCCTGACTGCATGCTCTGTGTTTGTCAGCAAGGCCGTAGCGGGGAAAGCTGGATATGATTCACGGGGCCCCTGGCTTGGCAGGTCCCACTGATCGTAATAATGTCAAAGTCATCTATAAGTGAGGGGGGCCCAGGCATATTTATTTTTCCGGGGCCCAGGATTCCTGGCCACGGCCCTGGTTGACAGCATGGTTTCATTACCACAGCTCCGTCTGATAGCACCCTACTGAAGAGAGTGGGGAGTGTGAGGATGTTGAGTTCTGCTTCAGTGCCGTACGCCTTCATCTCCCCCGTGAACACTGCAGGGGTTCAGCTTGAGTCCTTCTCCTGCCAAAACACAGGCTGGATAATCTCTAAATGCATACCACAATATGTGGATTGCTGTTATTCCCAAAAGCTGCCAGAGAACTGAGTAGAGAGCAGTTGCACAGAAACAGCTGTTAGGGATTGATAGGAGGGGTAGATTCGTTGCTGCACAATATAATGCAATACGCATAGCCACTACAAAGAGCATGTGCTCCTTTGAAATAAATACTTACAACTACTTGATGTTGGTCATAAGAACAAAAAATACAGTTAAAATATATTATCTCGATGCATTTAAATATATATGAAATAAAAATATACTATAAATACTGTTTTGATGCATTTTTATGCGGGGCATATGTTTCTCACTGTATTCAGAATATATCAATCAGGAACACAAAAAATACATTTGGCCATTTCTCCATATATTCTCTGTTAAACTGAAAATAATTTCTGACACTTAGGCATGCTCTTCTGTTAGACTGAAAATTAATTCTTACACTGAAACATTTTCCATGAAGTTTATTGATCCCGAATCCCATGTCTGTGGTTCCTATTTATTATGCTCTGAAATTCTAAGGGACTGGGATTCTCATTCATTACACAGACATGGGCCCTTTGACGTTATGGGCCCATTGTGGCTGAACTGGAATTGGGCTCGAAGCATAATCTGGGGCTCTTTCTATCCACAGCAGACAGGGCAACAGAGACTCGGCTACCAGTGAGGAAGCAGGGCGTTCTTGTTCCATACTAATAACTGCTTTTAACACAACTGTCTTTTGACTCTCCAGGGAAAAACACATTTTACAGTTGTTTAAGGGAGTGCTATAAATTAAATGTTCCATGTCAATTAGACTTGCCGGCAAACATATTTAATTTGACACGTAATATTATTCTACTTGTGATTAATGTTCATACGGTAGACATACAAAGTTTATAATAGAATAACGTGTATCCTCTGAACAATAACAGAGAACATTGGCAACAGGCCGATACATGGTAATCAGGGTAGTCACAGATCCTTTCCACTGTCTCTCCCAGACAAAGCAGCAGCATCTGACGGAGAACTTCAGAGACGTGAATGACACCGTGCAGGCGGCTGAAGACCTCATCATGGACACTAAGAACACTGTGGTCGACGTGGAATTCCTGGTTCAGGTAAGACCTGCTCATATCCCAGGTTACGTTGACCTACTGTGCCGGGGAGCTTTTGTGTTTTGGACCGACCTCAGTGAGCTCATCTGTCTTTTACGTGTAACTACAACGGTTTGCTGTGTTTCACGCATGTGTTTAGGACACCGTGACAGGGAAAGTACCAGGGAGGCATGTACTCATACATACACATAAGAAATACATAACACATAATTTAATACCAATATTGTATTAAAGAATTTCTGGATTTGTATAGGCCTATGAAAGAAAAAGCCTCTTTGAACAAAATCCCACTCTTTAAGTAATTTGGGTCTTTAATGGGTATATGGTACCATCCAGGAGTAATGTTGTTATTCCCACCCTGGGATGGGTTCCGTGCAGAATGTGACTGAGTACCACGCTGCGATCGATGGCGCCGGTAAACTGCTGCAGGAGAAGACTGAGGTGCTGTCCCTGGCTGACAGAGACCTGGTCCAGAAAGCCCAGGACCACGCGGAGAACCTCCGGGAGCAAGCGGACCAGCTGGAGTAGTGAGTAGGGGTTTCGTTATCGCGGCGTCGCCCGAAAAACAACACGACACTATCCTTCTCCTTACGTTATAATACACAACACTCTATTATAATGTGCTCACACTAACACACACACACACACACACACACATATACCACCGCTTTAGCTGAATCAACCGAGAGGCCAGCCATGCTGCAACATATCACAGCACTAGTTGTTCCTTATAGTCAAAGCTTTGTGAAGATTCTAACCAGACCTTGACACTGTCCAATGTTTCGTTTCGCCCAGTGATCTGAAACGCAGTGACGCCAACGGATTTGTGCAGAAGGCTCTGGATGCAGCTAACGTGTACAACAACATAGTCAGGGACATCCAAGAAGCCAACATCACCGGACAGGCAACTCTGGACTTATCCACGAGAGCTGAGGATGTAAGTTGTCTGAAATATACAGTTAGCTACAAATCGTATATGTATACATTTAAGCTATAGTACAGTGGTTTTCATCTGATAACCTAAAACTGTGGCGTCGATTACAGGCCATCGATGGGATCAACACACAACTGGGCTTTGTGAAGACAGAGAGTGACAACATCCTAAAGCAATCGGTTTCAGAGCGTTCAAAGCTTCTTGGTATGACTGTTTTTCTGGGTCAGCTTTGTTCAATTTTTAAATGAACTACTAGATTTCCCTTAACACTGAGGTGCAGTGTTTTTCCCAGTACACATAAATACACATAAAGTAGCAAGCCAAATAGAAAAAGTAGCAAACTAGACAGGGATTCTGAATTGTTGCCAAACAAACTATATTTTGGTGGTACATTATCATGGCCTGGAATCATTCCAAACAACATAAAATTGTTCTCCATTAATAATTTAACAAATTAATAATTTATCTTAAAATTAAACCCATCTTCTTTTGAGGTTAGTCTTGCTGCAAGATATGAATTGTCACAATTGCGTTCTTTCAAATTATGAGTTGGCTCAGTCAGTAATATCTCCACAGATGTTCAAGCTGAGGTTGTGGATAAGCAGAAATATATTGAGGAGACTAAGGAGACCATGGATGATCACACTGAAAGACTAGAGAAAGTGTTGAGAGATATCAAGGGAATTGAGCCGGGTAAGAAAACGCTGACGCTCACACATTGTTTTCACTGACATTCCAGGATTTCCCTCCTCATCTTGGTATGAATTGTCTGTTCTGAATTTCCCTCCGACCTTCCAGACAGAACCACAAAACGTCTGGCGCTCACCACCGAGGTTGCTGAAGTCACTCTGAACCGTTCCATAGAGGTCCTGCAGACCATCACCCCGATCCATGAGAAGGTAGAGGAGTGGGCCACCAACATGAAGAATCAACATTACTCCACTGCAGCTTTCGACCAGGCTGTGCTTTCAGCCGGCAAAGCAGGTACACTACACTGATACGCGCTTCTACATCACCTCAATCCTCAATTAAATTATTGACGAGGCCTTAGTAAGCCAAGCTAGAAAATATTACTTGAAATAAAAAGTGGTTGAAATCCTCCTGCTTACGACTGTTGTCTTCTTTTCCATCCGTGGTGGTGGTTTAGTTGATAACCTGTCTGAGCTGGTTCCTGAGCTGCTGGATAAGCTCCGTGTGGTAGAGGAGAAGAAGCCCGTTAACAATGTGACCACTAACATCGTGCGGATCAGACAGCTCATCGCCCAGGCCAGGAGTGTGGCCAAGAAGGTCAATATTATCATTCGCTTACTTTCAACCACATATGATGAGTAACATTCTGTATAGTCTAGTTTCACACAACCTCAAGTGTTGTTTATAATGGGTTCCTGTATGACGCAGACACTATGTGGTTTGTATACCGTAGGTCCAAGTGTCCATGAAGTTCAATGGCCAGTCATTGGTTGAGGTGCATCCTCACACCAACCTGGAGGACCTGAAGACCGTGACCTCCATCAGCCTGTTCATCAGGGTGGACCCAGATAAAGACCCCATCGAGGACCGCTTCATCTTCTACTTAGGAGCCAGAAACGTGAGGAAGTTGAGGGGCAGGGCAACAGGGCATAAGTGGGGGGCACCTTCAGCAGCTTGGCTGCACTCCGAGGCAGGTCTGTTTGTCCTGTAAAGCCATCACCGATTGTCACGGCAAAAAACACAGTTATTGGCTTTACAGCATAAACACAATCCAGAATGGAGCTTGCAGTGGACCTTGACCACAGCAGCGCACAGCCCGCCCCCAGGGACTTCACTCTGTAGTGTGAGAAGAACTGGTGGGGGCGGGGGCAGAGTGGCCCAGATCTGCTTCTGAAATATCCCAGACACGAACTGTGAGGACGGCCTGAGATGAAAGGGAGCGCAGCTTGTGTGCAGATGAATGGTTCCTTCTGACTGTGTGAGCGGGAGATTTCTTTGAGAGCAGACAGTTGATTTTTTTCAAAAGGTTTCCAGGAGACGCCTGTTGACAATACCGCGTGCCACAGTCGGGTATAATTTACATAAATGCTGTTACACCCATAGAGGCTTAATGACATTAGGGCAGAGCTCTCCTCTCTGGGCCTCTGCCTGTGCTTTGTAGTAATGTTACTCACCATTCCGATTCTGCCACTGCTGTACAGTATGCAGTAGTGCTTGTGTAGAACCATTTGACACCAAGAAATGACACACTGTGACCATCCATTGATATTATAAAGGAGAACCTGGACGCTTTTCCTGGAAGATTGCGTACAGGAATTCAATATGACACCACATGCATATGTTGTTTAAAACCAGTAAGCTTGGTTTCCCTCCTGTTCATCCTATAGGGCAGGAAGGACTACATGGGTCTGGCCATCAAGAATGACAACCTGGTGTACGTCTACAACCTGGGAAAGGAAGACGTTGAGATAGCGCTGGGTTCAAAACCAGTCAGCCAATGGCCTCCCGTCTTCAACCTCGTCAAAGTGGAGAGGTATGGCAGTATATATCCGATGCAAGCTCTTTCAGCCCTGTGCCAAATCCCTAATGCATGTAAATGCATTATTCGGTCATGGATAGAATTTAAACACTCTCCTAGAAGTGCCAGCCAAAAATAAAGCCTGCACTCCAAAATATAGAGCTTAAGTATACTAAGGAACAGGGTTTGATTTGCATGTTATACATTTCATTTCTGGATGCTCAGATTTGCCTCTGTGTGGATTTGGCCAGATAAAGTACAGATCTGAGACCAGGAGGTCTACTCACACAGACAGGCTGATCTGTCCATGCAGGAGGTTATGTGAATTAACGGTGCTTTGTGGCTCCATTTTGACAGGCTGGGCCGACATGGCAAAGTGTTCCTGACTGTACCCAGTCAGACGTCTGCTGTTGAGCAGAAGTTCATCCAGAAAGGCGAAGCCTTTGGCACCGACTCCCTGTTCGACCTGGACCCTGATGACACAGTTTTCTTCGTAGGCGGTGTCCCTGCTGATGTCAGGGTACATTTTTATTTTCTAACAGGAAATTACATCATTTGTAAATACTGGTGTATACGAGAAAAAAGCAAATAATAAGATTGTTCGCATGTTCCATGAAACAGACCGGATTTTGGGGTAGATTGAGCATGTTGGCCATGAATGATAAGTCTGAAATAGCCATTCAAATCCTCAAGGAATCGTAGAAACCCCAGTTCTAAGTTAAGATTCTGTGTGAGTCTTTTATTTCTTTTTGTTTTAGCTTCCACCTGCACTCAGCCTAGCCCCTTTTGTGGGCTGCATCGAGTTGGCCTCTTTGAATAATGATGTCATCAGTCTCTACAGTTTCAAACAGACCCAAAAAATGGATGTAGTGGCTTCAAAACCCTGTCCCAGGTAGGATGTCCTGAAAATTGTCATTTTTTACTGGGAACTTTAAGACTTTGTCCTTGGCCCTTTTAAAAAGAGTCTCCTTCTGAGACTCCTTCAGACGAGACGCTAAATGTTCACCTCCATCTAACATTGTTTTCCTTGCCCTGTAAGGTATAAGCTGGCCTTCTCACAAAGTCGTGTTACCAGCTACCTGTTTGACGGGACTGGGTATGCCCTTATCAAAGACATAGAGAGGAGGGGTAAATTCGGCATTGTCACCCGGTTTGACATTGCAGTTCGCACGGTAGCAAACAACGGCATCCTTTTACTCATGGTCAATGAGGTAAATATAGTGACGAAAATGGAAATTTTGTTTTTAAACAAGAAAAATAAAAAGATAAATGGTGTGTCTTGGTACGGAGTATGCGAGCGGAGTTGTGGTTACAACATCACACTGCCTCTCCTGCATGTTCTTGGTTCTCCTCATTTCTGTAAGTTTCCATTGTTCTGCACCTGTGGGTTTTATCAGCTTCTTTAAGTATTTAGTAAACTTCATGATAACTAAAGCAACGAGCTATGTGACACACAAGTCTTAAAAATGCGTGCTGGGTTGAGCGTGCCCTGACCGTGTGAACTGATCACATGGATCACTAATCAGATCAGCATTGGTGCCATACTTGAGCAACTGAGCGAGAGCTTCCTGGCCTGCTCAAATAACGCTCCAGTCAAATTGCCATTGCCCAGCTTCGCCCACATACTCAGCTTGGTACACACAATGAGGAAGGACCAAACTGTTGAAACAGTGAACTGCTCTTTCCAGGACAACTTCTTCTTGTTAGAGTTGAAAAATGGCTTCCTACGTCTCATGTACAACTTTGGCTTCAGTGAAGGGCCAATCATCATGGAGAGTGATTCACCCAAACTACAGATCAATGATGCAAGATACCATGAGGTAAATCGAAATCAGACCAAAATCACTCGTGTTCACAAGCGTGCACCAATATTGAGATGTGGAAAAGCCTTTTAACAGTAATCTAATCTTAGCTGTTCTGTTATTTTTCACAGGTGTCAGTCATCTATCATTACTCCAAGAAAATTATTCTATTGGTGGACAAGAGTCATGTGAAATCTGTGGAGAACGAGAAAAAAACACTGCCCTTCTCTGATATCTATATAGGAGGTGCGCCATCGCATGTCCTCCTTTCTATGTGAGTTATCCAACACCACAGTGCCCTCCCCTCAGACTCCATCAAGAACCTTGACAGTAGTGATGGCCATTCGAGGCTTCATTACCGTTCTTCTAGCAGCAGGATATTATGCTAGCAATGCTAACTTTTCTTTTTCAAAATAAAAGCCATCATTGAAATATATAAGGCAATAGAGTTAACAATCTAGTCTGTACATTTTATGTTTGTCTGTCTGTTCTTTTTCAAAGACTAGATTTTTAACTATATTGCCTTATACATTTCAATGATGAATTTTATTGTGATGAAGAAAATCTGAGTGCTGCCAGCATAATATCCTGCTGCAAAAATAACACTAATGAAGCCTCGAATGGCCATCACTACTTTGACAGAGATCTAACCTCGAAAGCCTAGTTGACCATTGTAACACAATACCAACAGATTATAACTGGTATTAGTGACAGCTGTGCTTTGAAAGACTACGACCCTGTTCCCCTTCCCCCAGGCCTGAGCTTTTCTCCTTGGTGGGACTGAAAGGCTGTGTGAAGGGCTTCCAGTTCCAGAAGAAAGATTTTAACCTCCTGGAGGAACCAGGAACTATTGGCATCAGCAGTGGCTGTCCGGAAGAGTCCTTTGTATGTACTTTGTATGTCTACTTAGAAGACTACTAGACAAAGCCTCCATAGTGTATACATGCTTGTAGAGGTGAATTCATTCTTAATTCTATGACAATGTTGCTTCTACAGATGTCCCGTAAAGCCTACTTCAATGGAGAAAGCTACCTAGGGTCTACAGCAAAGATATCTCCCTTTGATGCTTTCGAGGGAGGACTTAACTTCAGGACAATGGAGCCAACTGGCCTCCTGTTCTACTACCGTGAAGAGGTATACTGATTCTTGCCTGAATGGATGTATGAATGCTGTATGAAAGGAAAAAGGAAAGAAAATGTTTTAAACTTTAATTTGTGTTTCTTTTTTAGTCTGAAGAGTTCACCATTGCCCTAGAGAACGGAGCAGTGGTACTGAATTCCAGAGGCACCAGAGTCAGATCGCAGAAGAAGCAGTACAATGATGGAATGAACCATTTCCTGGTAGCTTCAGTGAATAATAACAAGTAAGAATCGAATGTATCCCTAAAACTAAGGTCACCATGAGTCCTCATGTTTTTTTTTTTAGTTTTCACCAGAAATGTACCCGATGAGCTATTAAAAACAGAAATGTATATATATTTGAGATGCTTCAGTCTAACCGGAATAGCATGTAAAGATGTTCACAAAGGCCTTTTATGAGAAGTGATGCATTGCAACCACTGCATATAAATAACCATGCTCTGT
This sequence comes from Esox masquinongy, assembly GCA_016801175.1. Taxonomy (NCBI): domain Eukaryota; kingdom Metazoa; phylum Chordata; class Actinopteri; order Esociformes; family Esocidae; genus Esox; species Esox masquinongy. The sequence goes on from JACXGI010001671.1 coordinate 33,849, forward strand.
GTGTCACATACAGTAACAGCGTTAGCTGGCAAACATGGGCAAAGCTGAAATTACTAGATGTAGGCTGAAGCTTTAAACAATTTATTTTCACATAAAACAAATCAGCTCAACATACTTATTAAAAGATCTCACGACATATGCCAAAATAACTTTTCCTGCTTTTCAAGCCACCTTGAGATTTCATCATAGTTTTAAATTGGCTTATCACTGGCCTAGACACTGCAACCGAATGTTTTCTTATCTCCACCAGATATGAGCTTGTGGTGGATGACAAAGACAAGCATGAGAAGAAACGCCCGTCTTCCGCCCCTCAGGCCACCACAGCCAGGAACTTCTACATAGGAGGCTCTCCTAGCAGCAGCATCAAGAACTTCACTGGCTGCATCAGCCACGTCTACATCAGCAGGTGACCTGGCAACTCCTATACTGCCATAGCATTCAGACCAGTATACATTTACGTAGACATCACCAAACAAATGCAATTCAACTGATGTAATGGATTGCATAGGGGCGGTACTAAAGCCAATTGTATGGAGAATCTGACCTCAAACGCCTCTAGTGGTGGATCCTGAATGTGTTCCTGTTCCTGTTTTAAAGAGCTATTTATTAGGGAATGAGTCCAAGTTTGTTACGGAGAGATTTTCTAAAGACCATTGATATGGTAGCATGTTTGTTGGTCATTTGGTTTTGCTGAGCTACCCAAAGTCACTGCTCCAGCCAAACACTTTGCCAAGCCCTATTTTTTGAGCATGGAGACTGGATCTGTACAGACTCCCCCAGAAACTGATGGAGCAAGAAACCGCTGGGTTCCACCCCGTTGTTCTTGGAAACCGATGGGTTGGGCTAAAGCTAAATTGGGTTAAGCAACATTTGGAATATTTGTCATGGGCTTTGCTACTCCACTTGTTAGGAGACTATCCAGTCACTGGTGACAGTGTCTCATTTTGACGTCACTGCAATGGAGTTTCAAGCCCAAATATGTAGGCAACGATAATGCGCAATGTGGTTTCTATTTGAGTTGTCAGGCAACTTGTCAGACAACTCTCAGACTTGTTTGGTAAGAACCTAGCTGTCTCTGTCTAGTTGGGGAGGAAAGCCAGACTCACAAATTAAGCTGCTGTTTAGAGCAAGCAGTCGGACAAGGAGTTTGTTTCCGTGGAGACCGAATTGTGTGTATCTCAATGGGTCTTATTTCTTTGGCACTGACTCACAGGTTTTTCTCCCTTATTCTCTGTTCAGACAAGACAGGGACATTGAGCCTGAGGACTTTCAGAAGTACACTAAGAATGTCCAAACCTCCCTGCAGGACTGTCCTGTGGAGCGACCACCAGCTGCCCTGCTCTCTAAGCACAGCAGGAACTCTGCCAAACCCAACCAGGGCTACACTAGGAAGGTAAATAATCTAAGATCATTTGAAAACATGTCAGCTTGACTTCGAAATGTTAGGCTCCCTTTTCATGCTTGCCAGTGAGGATAAAGAAGTCCTCAGTGAATAACATAGCTTTCGTGGAACGGGTCTAGTTTAAAAACAGTCTATAAACACTATAAATATTGTGCTTAAGCAATAAGGCCCCGTGGAGTATGATCATTTACAACAGGAGGTCTGTCACGAGGCAACACACAACACAGAGTGCCTGGATACAGCCACCAGCCATGCTATCACCTAAGGTTTATTGATATTAAAGTAAACCTATAATAAATGTTTTGCTGTACACATGGGGACGGTCTAATTTTAAGCTTCCAGCCAATATGCCAACAGGGTATAAACCACCGGGTTTACACTAAACAATAAAGGGACCTAAGGGACCTACTAACAGTCAGGTACATTCTTCTCACTAAGGTGGGCAGAGACGAGTCCAACCTCCCGCAAGGCCTCATGGGACTGAAGAGTGATGAGGCAGATCCAGCGAAGACAGAGGAGACCCCGTGCTTCCTGTCCCCCCAGCCCCGTGCCACCCGCCATGCCCACCACTATGGCGGCACGGCCAACAGCAGGCTGGAGTTCACAGACATCCCCAGGTCCTTCTCGGAGAGGTGAGGGCAGGCCAGAGAGGGAAGCTCAACTCACACCCCATTTGACACAGTAAATGTCAAGTTTTGGCTCATAATAACGTACTGCAGTAAACTGGGAAGGGGTGACATTTGCAAAACAACCTAGGGGGTATGTACGAACATAGGTCACTGGGTCAAGCAGAGGATAGCAATGGTCAATCATCAACTGAATTCTGTTTTCAGCTTTTTAAGTGTCCATTCAAATGTGACCCCTAGGTCTCACTTCTCACTGTCTCTGAAGACTCAGTCCTCGTTTGGCCTCGTCTTTTACGCGTCAGACGAGGCAGACAACGATTACATGGCCCTGTTCCTTGCCCATGGGAAGCTGGTGTACACCTTCAACTTAGGTCAACAACGGTTCAAGGTCAAAAGCCAGGAGAAATACAACGATGGAGCATGGCACAACGTATGTTGACTCCTTTGACCCCCCCCCCCCCATTTAGCGGCATTTCGATGTAACACACCTACGCTACAGCGTGACAGCCCTGTCTCTTCCCCTCCAGGTTGTTATGATCCGCGATCGGAATCTGGGACGACTAGTCATTGACGGGCTGATAGTGCTGGAGGAGAGATCTCAGGGCCCCAACGTCTCCTGGCAGTTCAGCAGCCCTCTGTATGTGGGAGGCGTACCACCGGGGAGAGCACAGAGGAACATACAGGTTAGATACAGCCATTGTAGGGACATCTTAGGATAATAAAGCCATGTCACAGCACTATTTCCTGACCCTGGTTTATGATGCTAGCAGTTCACACTTTGAGTCAGTGCACTAATGCTAGTTTGTAGCTTCCCTTGTACTGAATGCGAAAATGATTCAGTTTACAGATGGAAGATGAAATTGAGTTAATGTGAAATAAATTTATATTCTCATTGCCAAAATGCCGAACTATTCCTTTAACTTGCAGGGCTGCATCCCAAAATGGCACCCTTTCTTTTTTGTTCACTACGTAGAGACGAGGGTACACTTTGTGACACAACTTGGGATGTTGGCAATTAAATATCAAAATATGTAAAATAAAAAATAAAAATCAAAAAAAATAACAATGTTTTAAAATCCTGGGCAAGCACGTTTGATGAAAGATACAGCAGTAAGGATCATAACCTCCCCAAGCATATGAGATGGTCCTCATGTCTTTTCTGGAATTATACAGTATGTTGACACTGGGAGCAATACAAGTATTTTCAAATCAAACAGCTAAGCTCAGAAAATGTGGTTCCCACAGAGATCAGGAGACAACAAGTGTGACCCCACTGCGGTGTTAACTCCAAAGAATCACATTTTGTTATTACTTTACTGACCATTTACAGTAATAGAATATGTATCTGTCTATATGTGTGGAGAAAGCTGAATTGTGGGTGCAGTACAGTGCAGCCGGCTATTTAACAGTTTGATGTGGTTACCGTGGTCCTGATAGTGTCTTTGATACCGATACAGAGCCCGTTACTGAAAGCTACAGCGTGGAAAAATAAACCGTTGGGGTTATGTGATATTTCGGTCATGGTTGACCTGTTCTGAGGAGAGTGTGCTGAAATAGCAGTAGCAGTACTTGTGAACCGGAAGCAGTGGCTTAGTACATTACACCACCCGAGTCAAAAGGATTACATTTGTACTTGTTATTGGAACATCTAGAGACGTCTCAGATTCCTGCCATTTACTCTTCCCTGTTCTGTCTCCTATAGCGAAACTCTGCCAATAGTTTCACTGGGTGTGTGAAGAACCTCCTGTTGAATGGTGAATGGCTGTCCTCCGTGTCGCAGACCTTCGGAGTGACGCCGTGCTTCGAGGGACTCTCCGAGCCGGGGACGTTCTTTACCGAGGAGGGGGGATATGTCGTTTTGGGTAACACACAAACAAAATTTCCTAAAACTCTGCATGTTGCAAGGAGGTAAGAAAGCAACGGCATGATTCTCTTCAAGACTGAGTAGAAGTGTGATACCAAAGGACAAGCTTTTGAAACATTTGTTGCTGCTGTCTTTGAAGTTACTTTGAGATTTCTTTCAGGCATTTCTTTGCGCTTTATTGGACAGGAAAGATGAAGTGCTTCACTGAAAGAGCTGTGGGCCGAATACATCCCATGATGCAGCAGTACATGTGCACCAGAGGAGGCAGCTAAGATAGCTAGGTTTTGACTGTGGCAATGTTGAGAACGTACTGGAACAGTTCGGAAACAATGAGTCAGCCATGTCACACGCCATATTAGATTTACTCTGGACAGCAGACAAAAGTCCTGGGCTGCCTACCAATCACCACATAGGCAGGGAAGCAGAGAGACTCTGGTCAGGACAGGGGAATATGATCTCCGCTGTGCAGCAGGGTTGAAAATATGACCTCGCGGAAAGGTCTAAGGCGCGGAGGAGATTGTCAGACCCCAATGCCTTGGGAACCGAGCTGCAGCTGTTTTGAATAAGCATAGAACAATTTCACACCTGACTTTGGCCGGCTAGGTTCCACACATGCACATAGCTCATTGGGCTAAACAGGCAGCGAAACATTTCAGATGACAGGTGTTAAAGATGAGGTTCAGAATGGGTGGAGCAGTACACTCAGACTCATTGAGCTGCAAAAGAACTAGACAGCTTCTAAAATGGCCAAACATTGTTTTAAAAAAAATTTACTTGGGCTGCCACCTGCTTTACAGAGTCCTAGCCCACTGGCACTCAGCGCGTACTATAGCCCAGTGCTAGAAGCCATGTGGTCATTGCATTATACAAAAGAATTGGTTGAACATAAAATGTTCAGCTGTGAATGATTGGGGGGGGCAATATTTTATTCAAAATTGCAGTGGATATTTTGCCTGGCCCCCTGGCTGAAAGACTCTTTCTATCACCGTCAGATGACACGTTCAACCTGGGGCTGAAGTTTGAGCTGGTGATGGAGGTGCGCCCCCGTGTGGCGTCAGGGGTGCTACTGCATGTATACACAGCAGCCGAGGAGTACCTCTCCATGTATTTCCATCACGGAGCGGTAAGCCACTTACACAAGGTTATCCATAGTAATTTGCAATTATAGGTAGATGTTGGTCAATAATACAAGCGTTGTTCTGTGCTCACAGGTGGTGGTGCTGGTGAACAATGGCGTGCGTGAGTTTTTCACTCAGGTCACTCCTAGACTGGGTCTGTGTGATGGAAACTGGCACAGGATCACAGGTGGGAGCTCTCCCTCTACTGGCCCCGAATTACACAGCCTGGGTCCGCTAGCTATTCACATTGACTGGCTTGTGTATCGTGACTGACGCCCATGCGCTCCTTCCTGCTGCCTCTGGTTCACAGTGATCCGAGATGCCAATGTAGTACAGCTGGATGTGGACTCTGAGGTCAACCATGTGGTCGGACCTCTCAACCCCGGCGCCCAGAGTGTCAGAACCCCAGTGTTCATTGGTGGAGCTCCAGGTCAGTGACACTGGCAAGGACGTGCCTCACTAGACTACTCAGCTCCATTCAAGTGTTTAAACACCGGCGTTATGAGGCCTCATCGAAGGAAAAATAAATCACATCCAAACCTCAAAAGATGTGTAAAACATATTCTGCTGGGGTCCAAAAATAGAGGGGACAATTAATGCCAGTGTTAATGTTGCTACGATTAATGCCGGCGTTAATGCTGCTACGATTTATGCCGGCGTTAATGCTGCTACGATTTATGCCGGCGTTAATGCTGCTACGATTAATGCCGGCGTTAATGCTGCTACGATTAATGCCGGCGTTAATGCTGCTACGATTAATGCCGGCGTTAATGCTGCTACGATTAATGCCGGCGTTAATGCTGCTACGATTAATGCCGGCGTTAATGCTGCTACGATTAATGCCGGCGTTAATGCTACTACGATTAATGCCAGTGTTAATGCTACTACAATTATATGTATTTATAATGTATTTCTTATATGTATTTTTAATGTTGTCTATTATCTATCTTCCTAGAATCTCTTTTCCCAGAAGGCATTGCTACTAGGAGGGCCTACACTGGCTGCATGAGGAACCTGACAGTGAACGAGAGCCAAGTGAGCTTCAGCAAAGCTGCCCTGGTCAGCGGGGCCATCAGTGTTGGCTCCTGTCCAGCTGTCTAAAGGACCTGTCATAACCAATGCTGCTCTCTAGTGGCAAGACTGACCAAATTCTGCTTTGTAATATGTTTCCACTCTGTCAATAAGGCATTAAAAGCCATCCTTGTTCATGACCACAAAAAATGTTTGAGAATGATCCAAAAATGCAACGCACCCAGCCATATGAATAAGATTAGTTTCACATGAGAAAATATCGCCCCATAAGATTTCCAAAGAGTCTCAGTGTTTTTGTTTCTTTCAACCTATGATTAAAGACCACTGTTCTAGTGCTCATATTACAGACAACCGAAGAATGCTGGTAAATGTGTCTCCCTACATTGACAGTACTCATAAATCCCCGTCCAACTCCGAAGGGAGATGTTTGGGTTTGGTTGATAGGAGCCTGAAGTATATGTTTGTTGAGCTGTGACATACAGTAGAAGTGCAAATAAGTCCAGTTCTAGAAAACGCTTCCACAATACTATTTTCTAATCTCTATGTAACAAAACAGCCTTCATTGCCTTGTTCATAGTGTTGTTTTTCTACTTTTTTCACTGTTGAATAAAATTAATCTGAAGTCCTTGCTGTCATCAGTTCATTACTCATATTTTGATATACTGGTGTAAAGCATATTATAGGCTTATTATTTAATTAATAATTGTTCATCGAAATTTATTGAGAGCAAGAGAGTTTACAAGAAATACATCTTACCTGTATGTTAATTGTTCTAGGAGGGATATTTATGATGAATTTCAATCCATAGATCCGTATGTGCCTAGGATGAGCGCACTGGCATCATCATTGGGGTGATGCTATACAGTCACACCACACACATTGACTATATTCATATTTTTTGTATGAGAAAATGTGCGGCTTTGTTAATTATTATAAGGGAAAACAATTTAATCTCCTACATGTAATGTTGTTAATGGAAAAATATTAAATGAATAAATGCATCAGTAAGCTCTCCTTGTTTTCTATAAAAAAAATATAACGAAGTACATTCAAATCATGCTCTCCTCATACAAGAAAGCAGATATAAAAAAATGATGTATGTATTTCGTATAAAGTGTTTGTATAATCTGTATTTTGTTGGAGCCACTTGCTTCTTTGTTCGTGAACGGATTTTTCATGAAAACGACGTTGCATTTCTCTGCGCTGAGTCCTCGCGTCCAGATATGATTGCTCCTAATTCGCCGCACAAGAAATCTCTTGGTCGGTATTGGTCCAAAGTATTTTGTTTTCGTGACAGAACTACGTAATCCACATGCGACGAAGTTGTGCCGCGCATCTCAAACTGACTTTTTACGTTCATGAGTAGCTTTAAACTTTTGATGTAACATTCTGTGGACGATAATGTTGTGTGAAGTTACCGTCTGATATTCTACGCTGTGATGACACAATCCGTAGTTGTACAAGGTGAGTTTCATAGTTTTTAAAGTACTGTATGTTGCCTCTGTTGTACTGTCCTTGGGATGGATTCAGCGATGCAAAACGTAGTCAACATGATCAAACTCAGAAAGTCAGAAACGTTAACGTTCAATAGCAGTACTTTTTCGTCAAGCAAATTTTCTGTTGGACAATATCCAAGTAAGTCCCTCCCTGATTCATTGTTTTTATTTTGTTGACGGAACGTTTCACAACTGAAACGCGTTTTGTTTGGGACATTGAATATACCTCTGATTTCCGAATTGGCTTGCTAGCGAAACCCTTGTGCTCTACGTTATTCCATTGCTTGAAATGGAGCAGCTACTGTAATTTATGTAATACGGGTCATTGTACGTGTTCTGCAGTTGGACAGTGTGGCAACCAAGTGGGCTGCAGGTTTTGGGATCTTGCCTTGCGGGAGCATTCCCATGTCAACAAAGTAAGTTGACGTTTTCGTTTTTGTAATATGAACTGTTGGTTTAAAAAAAGTTATAACTACCAGACCACCAAAGAAAATATGTCATACTGTGACAAGGTATCCTAAATGAATGCTTTTATCTTTTGTTTTTTTATCACCTGTTGTGAAATGGGACAATCACCTGTCTTGTGAAATGGGCTGCTGGTTTGTTTTCATTTAACTTTCATGACTAGGTATCTCTAACAGTCTTTCATATTTTTCTAATATAGACAGGAATCTATGATGAGGCTCTGAGCAGTTTCTTCCGGAATGTTGACTCCAGGTAATTCCAAACCCTTCCCTTCTCTTGCTGTCATCCCTTCCGCATGGCTCTGCGTGCACACAGAGAGCTTTCCACCCTTCTCAAATGATTGTTTTCCCCTGTTATTTGTGTATTTCCAGGAGAAGCCATGCTGGGGCTTGTGACGTGGTCGGTGGCAGGATCCGATCCCTGAAGGCCAGGGTATGTAACACTGATTACGTGTGTGTATGTCTGCGCATTTGCACAAGTGCGTGTGTTTGGGCATGTGCGTGCTTATGCGTTGTACACCCTCTGACAAGTCCGATTGCCTCTCCACAGGCGGTGCTGGTGGACATGGAGGAGGGTGTGGTCAATGAGATCCTACAAGGCCCGCTGAGAGAGGTGTTTGACAGCACGCAGCTCATCACGGACGTGTCCGGCTCCGGCAACAACTGGTGAAGCCACAGCTTCTTGTCTCTGCCTGTGTCGAATTTTCGAAACGCAGAAGTAATATCTTACATAATTGCCTAAGACCTGTCACCTCATTTGCAGGTATGCTGCTTTTGAGGCGCCTTGTTTGGTGAAAATTATCTAGTCAGCTCTACACATGGTATTTCTGTCAGTAGCACATCAACTGTCTACTTCAGTGGAGATGCCACTGTCATCGGTTTGGTGTGTAGTGTCCAGCTGTTGTGATCGGGTCCTGGTTGAAACCTACAGAAGAACTAAAGGACCATTCAATTAACTTGTAATTGTCAAAAAATAATTAGAAGGTCAAAATGAAATGTATTAGTATTTCAGGGTCCTTTACATATACCCAACCAGGCCTAGAACCCCTAAGAGCAGGCAATGCAGATGTATGAGTACGGTGGCTAGAAAGACGGCCAACGATGCCAAACCAATGTCTCTAAGGAAGCCTTGTGTATTCCTCCCCCAGGGCAGTGGGCCACTGGACATATGGCTCCGCCTACAAGGAAGTGATTGTGGACCAGCTGAGGAAGGCAGCAGAACATTGTGACTGCCTACAGAGCTTCTTCCTCATTCACTCAATGGGTGGAGGTTAGGACTCGGCGTGCGCACGTGCATTCACGGTCTCGATGCTACCGAAAAGCATAATGTCACTGCACGTGCGGACCTGGCGCTTTCTGGTGGTTGTTTTTTTTCCTCTGCTGTAATGTTTTCAGGTAAGCCTGACGTGCCGTGTCTTCTGTGGTCATGGGCAGGAACTGGGTCCGGCCTGGGCACGTGTGTGTTGAAGCTTCTGGAGGAGGAGTTCCCGGAGGTATGTCGCATCGTTGCCTCGGTCTACCCCTCGGCGGAGGACGATGTTGTCACGTCCCCCTACAACAGTGTCCTGGCCATGCGGGAGCTGACGGAGCACGCCGACTGTGTCCTGCCAGTGGAGAATCAGGTGCGTGTGCTTGCGTGTCACCGGGGCATTTCCGGATCACGCACGTGAACTGCGACCGTTTCTCTGAATCTGATTTTTTTCTTTTTTTTTGTTTTTTTCTTTCGTCCAGTCATTGGTGGACATAGTGAACAAGATCAAGCACATGTCCCACAGTGGGAACCCGGGTTCAATGATCAAGAAGGACACGGCCATCATTTCAGGCCAGGGGGGGGTCAGTGGAGCCCAGAAGCCCTTTGATGCCATGAATAACATCATAGCAAACCTGCTGCTCAATATCACCAGGTAAACCACACGCTGCAGAGCCTCGCTCCAGATGGTTCTACCGTACAAACAGGTTCCCTGTCAACCCAATATTCGCTGAAGACACCACATCAGCCCGGCTTATTGGTGTCCTAAAGCACACTACATATTATACAGAGCATCGTGTTGCCTCTCATGCTGCCTGTCATTCATGATAGATTGTGACGCAGACATCTCCACGAAGGAATGTGAGATGGTGAGGAGCAGGTCATAAGGTGAAACCTGTCAATGTCCTTGTCCAGCGAGCCAACAAACAACAGTGCAACATTATGATAGAGGAGATAAATTAGGTCTGGCCGAGATTCTGGCCGAGATTCCATACTAACAAAAAACGGAGCAGTATTAAAATGCATGCACTGACTGCATGCACTGTATGTCTGCGCATTCACTGTAGGAAAGAGCCTCTGCTGGATTGCTTGAATGCAATTGTAAATGTAGATTCTAATGTTAGTAACCTTATTATATATGTGAAGGACTGGAGTCTAACCATTAAAATTTATTGAAATTGCTGAATTAATCTTGTACGAATGTACGAATATGGGAAGTAATATTGGTAATATTTGTTCTTAATTTTAAATAATTTTTTTATGTATCTGACCAAATCCTGTGCTGGTACCACCATCTGAAAAATGTAATGCCAACTTTGCAAGATGTTAGCTTGAAGTCCTGATGAAAGAGGCTTACCCACTCTGAGGAGATAGAATTTGTCTTCATTGTTCATACATGCCCAAATGAGAGAAATCCATTCACTTTGTTTTTTGTGGTCTTACAGTTCAGCTCGTTTTGAGGGATCTCTCAACATGGACCTGAATGAGATTGCCATGAACTTGGTGCCTTTTCCTCGACTGCACTACCTGGTGTCCAGCCTCACCCCTCTCTACACTCTGTCTGACGTCAGCATCCCCACCAGAAGGTCTGTTCTGCCCCCATAGTTATTCTGGTGACACCTGAGTTTGGTTATCTGTCTTGATCACCTCTGTCCTTCTAGATCATCGTGACCAGGTATACAGTGCCTTGTAAAAATATTCAGAACCTTGACCAATTCTCTGAACAACTGATAGTACATTGACATTTTGTTCTGTTTGAAATTTTACTTATTGAAGGGTCGTGACGGGTCAGGCCGGGAATCTGCAGGAAAACTGAAGAGAGCGTTCCACGGAAGTTAGAGATGAAGGCGGACAAATGCATAGATTAGGAAAAGAGTGCAAAATAATATCCAAGTGAGCAGAGTTGGATCATTAATCAGGAAGCTGCATCACGCCCCCCTTAGGCCCTGCCAAGGAAAGGGGTCTGAATATTTTTGCAAGGCTCTTTATATTTAGTTTATACTTCCTCAATGTACACTGTGCATCGTTGGTTTAGCATCCTTTCTCCAACTACCATAATCCAAAGCTGTTGTCCGCCCTACATCCTGCATCTGCCTGCTGCATCTTCCACTTTGACATCCTGCATCTGCCTCCCGCATCTTCCACTTTGACATCCTGCATCTGCCTGCCACATCTTCCACTTTGATATAGCAACCTGTTTCACACAGATTGCAATAACTGCCTGAACTCGCTTGGTGTCTTCTCTGGTGTTGCCCTGCAAAGCCTGTACTAAAGCCATCTTCAGTTGCTGTTCGTTTTAAGTTCCTTGTTGCGTTTACTCTCATCTTCAGCCAACTGTGTTTCTGTGCACTTCAAATATGCTGTGGATCCAGATAGTTACTTTTAGTTCTCCACGCTTCTCTTGCCACCATAGAGAGCTTTTTTCATTCATTCTCTATAGAGATCTTTCTAAGCCTACCTACTGTAGCAATTTGCAGTCAGCGTTGCGGAGCTCACCGCAAGTGCTTTCCATCTTTTTTAATTAGGTTCCAAACTGTTGTTTTTGTCTAGGTTTCTAATAATTTTTTTGCAGGTCTTCCTTGACTCTCACTGACAAGTCTTTGGTCCTTCTATATTTCTGTTATCTAACAATGTATATCATAGAAATGTGTGGTTTCGTATGAATTCAATACGAGAGACAGATTCCATAATACATAGGCTTGAAGCCAAACTCTTCCAAAAGTGATGGATGATGGAAAGTTTTATCTTGGCTCACCAGTGGGTTTGTGGAGTTTGTAATGAAGATGAGTTATGTCACACCTTCATTTGTGATTACTGTCAAAGACAGAGCCTCCGGCAAAAGCAATAACATTGAGTAAATGCATTCCACAGCCACACATGATTTTTCCTTCCATCTTACCCATGTTCTGATGAGTAATATGTGTTTCTATTCTGATTCTAAAGCATAGAGGTGGACTAGTATTTCCTAGGCTTGAAGTTATTAGATCAAGCATTTTGAAAAAAGCTCTGGAATAATTTGTCTTTCTGCCCATTATTTTATCTGTGTTTGAAGCAGATAGGTAAGTCATTGACTAACCGTGTTCAATGGTTTTACTTTTATTGACATGCTGTGTCATGAAATGACAGAGATAGAATGCAAGCCTTCATATTCATATATATCAACCAAATAATGAAAGGAACTCACTGTAATTTAGAATTTTGTAGCATTGCTGTAGGAGAGGTGGGGGAAAAAATGATCCGTCCACAATGAGAAAACACTTGATATTGACTATTTATATAGGTCACAACTGAGGAAGGTACAGGTCAGTATTGCCAGAACTCCTTGCCATATTAATTAGTTGGCTGGCAGATAGCCTAGTAGACAAAATCCTCATACTGGTAACTGAAAGGTTGTTCTTTTGAATCCCCAAGATGAAAAGGTTACATAAATAACTCTTGTTTGCCCTTGAGCAAGGTATTTAACCCTAATTGCTTCTCTAAGAGAGAGTCTACTAAAACAGTAAAATGTTAATCTGAGCCTGAAGGAAAGCATTTGTCCCCAGTCCTGGACTGGGGTCGTGGTCATTCCGCTGCCTAAGAATGGCAATGCATTCCTTACTTGTTCTAACAGCCGACCGAATGCCGATTGCCGTTGGCAAACGGTGGAGCGCAGTGGAGCACGGCGCTTGCAACACTAGAGTTGTGGGTTTATGGAAATAAACCCACAACAGGGGGCCAGTACGAGAAATATATGTACTTACCACCATAAGTCTGTCTGGATAAGACTGTTAGATTACTTAAATACAAATCCAATGTTACTTCTCTGGGAATAGATTCTCTATGAAGAAGGCTTCATAACAAGTAACAAAAACTGCTGACGATTGACTGAAAATGTATTAAAAAAAATAGTGCAAGCTATTGTGTTAGGCTTCATTGCACACTGTCATGTTATTGAACATAGTTTGCTATTGGAAATAAAGGATACGTTGGTGTTTTAAACTGTGCAATATGCTGAATACAAAGCTTTTTATCTTACACCGATGGTTCCCCGAGGGAATTAAAGTTCTTATCAGTCAATTGAAATGAAGTCATTAAATTAAGTCATTTGAAATGAAGTAATTCCTAATCTATGGGTTTCACTTGACAAGGAAAATGCTTTCTGTGTATGGAACATTTCTAGGATCTTTTATTTTATCCTGAAACATGAGACTGATACTTTACCTGTTATGTTTATAGTTTTGTTCAGTGTACATGGGTGTAATGTAAAAAATATTTCAAAAGTGATATTACACAGTGAAGCCGACTACTGTTTCTGATTTTCTCTAAGGACTGTTGATGAATCAAAGCTTTTTTATCAACGTATGATTAAACACGTCAGTGGCCACAGCTAGAGAAATTACTAAAACCCTTTACAAAGAATTGCAGTCATGTTTTGAATGCGTGGTTAAAAATAAGTTGTATTTGGAAGTCCTATAAAGGCTAAACGTCAGTTAAACCTCGAAAGGAATGGGCTGAACAAATAGAAGAAATTGAGAAAGCAGAGCTTCTTAGTGTCACCTTGGTAACATATTTTGAAATATGTTATTCAAAGCATATTGATTTCATGGCTCCAGCATTCCCAACTCCATAATCAATCAAACAACTCCTGCAGGCAGTGGTTTTATCTTATATTGCCCCATCATATGGTTGGGTGTTGGGGAAAAAGACCCTGGAAAGCTTTAGCTGGTCCAGAACAGGGCTGCACTTTTTACATTTAGTTTTCTTACAGTCAGCGCATTCACATATCTAGGCGGGACAACCACACAACCCAGTAATAGTACAGTACAGTGTACTCGATGACATAGCTATCAGCAAGTCAACACCCAGTGGAGTTCGGGACAGTCGATGTTGAGATGTGTTTCCCAAAACTCACCTGATGCTTTTCTAGTTGTTATGCTGCTCGCTCAACCATGAACGCACTCTCCAGCCTCCTACTTTCACTGAGCTTAAAGACGCCCAAGGAGCCGGTAGAGGTTCAAGGCAACCTAATTAATTTGGCAATTGCACTGGTGTCAGCTTGACCCCTGGGTTAATTCATGAGTAGAATTCCAACCATGTTTTTTTACTTTTTTATTAATTCATGTTTCTTCCACTTTAACATGACAACATCAAAATAACCCAGCAGTTTCACACTTCGTACCGCTGCCAGTAAGTCCAAGGGGAGTGACTCCAAGCATGTTGTTCTGAGCTGTTCGTTGTCTGTTTTATGTCCCAGGCTTGACCAGATGTTCACAGATGCCTTCAGTAAAGACCACCAGCTGATCCGGGCGGACCCCAAACACAGCCTCTACCTGGCCTGTGCCCTCATGGTTCGCGGCAACGTGCAAGTGTCTGACCTGCGCAGGAACATTGAGAGGTGAGAGGTGACATATAGGGAGAGAGAGAGGTGAGAGAGGTTACTTGATCCCCGAGGGGGGAATTACTTACTTTTGTTTACTTCGAAAGTCCAATCTCCATTAAAAGCTCTGCCGCTGCCAGTTCACCAGGACTCATACATACTCATGAGGCCCAAAAATGACCTTCCCAGCCCCTGACTCTCAAATAGTGTTCCCATTCACTGCTGTGTTTGTGCACCACTGCAGTCCGCCCAGATTCATGACTGGCCCATTTATCTGCTACCTTCTCCCTTCGCCCTGTGTACCTTTTTTTATGTGGCAAATTGTCAAGGGCAACAGGAACAGGAGCTGCTATGAGAGCCCTTGCGCTACCATACCCGTGTGTGACTGCCGTGTTAATCGGCAGGGACAGTGTGTGTTGCAGCACAGAGACCTTGTGGAAAGCGTGTTATTCACTTAGATTCTCTGAAATACAATGTACGCGCAGATGTGATTTAAACTTAACCATGGATATTATTCCCTGTTTCAGTGTCTGCTACCCTGTCTTTATTGGAGATTTAACTTGATGATTTCATGTAAAATAACAGGTTGCCCTGTGGTAGTCCTGTGAACGTCCTATTTCTCCTTTCCCTCGGTTTCAGATTGAGGCCCACGCTGCCCTTTGTGTCTTGGAATCAGGAGGGCTGGAAGACCGGCCTGTGTTCCGTGCCCCCCGTGGGTCACTCCCACTCCCTATTGGCCCTGGCCAACAACACCTGTGTCAAGCCTACCTTCATGGAGCTCAGAGACCGTTTCACCAGGCTCTATCGCAAGAAGGTACACACCCGTCTTCGGCTGCAACGGCCTTGAAGTGCGAGATGAGTAGTTGTCCGAAATTGTAGAGTGTAGCACATAGCGGGAAGACGAGTAAGGTTTCGTAAAGCAGAGTTGTAGGCATCGGAGTTTTTTTTTTCCCCCAGGCTCACTTACATCACTACCTGCTTGTGGATGGAATGGAGCAGGGCTGCTTCACGGATGCCAGCGCCTCCCTCTCCTCCCTGATAGAGGAGTACACTCAGTTGGATTCTACCAAGACCAGGATGATTCCTGACCCTACCAGACTAAACATTGCAACCTGAAAGTTCCTCTCTGTGAGTGTATTACTCCTGGCAGACTTTATACTGTGTATATATAGGACTGTGTGTGAGTGAGGTAATGTAATGAGTGAGGTAATGTAATGAGTGAGGTAATGTAATGAGTGAGGTAATGTAATGACTGAGGTAATGTATTGTGTGGGTGTGGTAATGCGGGTGTGAGCAAAGCACTTTTATTTCTTATTGAAAATTGCACTGTAATTTGATTGATAATTTGCTTATTCGTGTTTATTAAGTTACAACAGGTTTCTTCCACCTTTGCTGTAGAAACAGTGTTTTATTTCTGTAAACAGGCACATCCGTAAAAGAACCTGAATGAGTCTGTCAAAATAAATTACAAATACTTACTGAGTAATGGTGTCGACGATACAGGGAAACAATAACATACTGAATTCCAACACTAACAGTTCATTGTATTGATTGCGAATCTGCAGTAAATCAGAGTGGATAAAATATTGTATGAGGTATTACGGTGCTAGCTAGGTTGGGACAGTTGTTGAGAAGAGGTACGATCAGTGGTTCATGAGATAGATAACTGACCCAGGACATTTTGACTCTGTATTTCCCCTGTTAGCCTACTGGCCTCAGTGACAGACAGACTGTTAATGAGGTGGTGTAAAAAGTAACACCATAGCATTGTATCATGAGAGGTACCCCCACATTTGCATCCCTTTACATACATACATCCCTTATTGTTAGTTGTCAAGCAATAAACCCAGCTCGAGTTGTCGGCAGGCAAACGTCATGAGCTGAAGTTCCCACTTGTCATATTTTCATATAAGCCCACTGGCGTCTAGCCCGAGAGCACAGGCACCGTTCAGGAAGGTTTAGTTCTGTCCACCCAGCCACCGCAGCCTGGTCGGAGACTGAGTCGCAGTAGGTTAGGCCAGGCCTGCGTTAGAGTCTGGTCAGGGTTGAGGCTCTGAGGTTGGATTGGATGCCGCAGGTGGTGCTAGAGGAAGCGTAGTTCTGCAAACATGTCCCCGGGGTCGTTACACTGCCTCTGGCACACGCAGGAGGTTATCCACTGCATGTTCCAGCGCACGTTGGAGCCGCCCTTGCACTGGAAGTTGACCGTCACCATTTTGGATCTGTTGGGTACGCAGCAGCGCTTGTCAGTGCAGACGCCACAGTAACTGGGTTTGAAACTCTTGATGCTGGTGCACCCGGAGAGGGTCAGCTTCTCTGCTTTTTTGGCTTGGAACTTAGGCTTGCATGTCTTTCCTCTCGGTATCTGGAAGTAAAAAGGGGAACAATGTCAAGATTCAGATGGAGTCCCTATCCTGTTGTGTACCACATCGGCTCTCCTGGGCGAACGTACAAGCGGCTTAAAGACCCCCTGCGTGTTTACACTGAAAATTGCATTGGCAATCAACTGTCACCATCACCGCCCGAGCGAAGGCCTCAACAATGGCCCATCAACACCCAGAGAGACCCTCGCGGTTCAGGGGTCTGTTACCTTGACGTCTTTCATGATGCCCTTCTCACACGGCCGCAGCAGGCAGAGGCGGCGGTTTTTCCTCATCTCACACTTGCCGTTGTCGTTGTTGACCCGGACTGAGATGCCCAGGCCGCAGGTCTTAGAGCAGGGGCTCCACGGAGTGGTCTGGACCAGGCAGTTCTTCTTCCAGGCTAAAGGAGGATCCCTGTAAGCTTTCAGTAGCACAGTATTAAATGGCACCAGGTGAATACCCAGAGGGAGCCTGCCATTCTGCTACAGAGACCATGCTGTTCAGACTGAACCTGAGAGCAAGGGCCCTCAGTCCTCATCTGTTCAGCCTGCTATAGATGATTGGATTACCCACACATTGGAGAAATTAGGTCTTTAGTCGGGCCATGAGGCCAAGATGGTTTCAGTTGCTTCTTTGAAATGTTTGTAAAGTCATATTAGATTTGTGCAATGGCAATTAAAACCATTCACTAGAAAGCAAGACTTTTCTTAATTTTCAAGCCAAGCAACATTTAGTCAAACATGTCAGAGAGGCACGCCAAGAGGCCTTGGCGATTTTGATGGAATGTGAGGCATAGCTCTCTCTATGGGTGTTTTCTCTTGACTGGATTCATCTGCCCTGCTCCCTCTGCCTGCCTAAACCACAGTCAGTCAGCCCCACTCCATTCCCACTGTACCTCCTAGCCAAAGTCATCAAACCGCCCTATGCCTCCCCCTTTCCATCTAGCTTACTTTCATGCCAATTAGCATTCCGGGGCTAGCTCGCAGTTCTGGCTTTCTGCGCAAACACACACCTGGCATGGCGGCCATGTAGATTGTTTCCTGCTGGTCTTTCTTCGAGGCACCAGAGCGGCTCTGGAGGCCAGCTGGCCGGGGCGCATTGCTCCTGGGAGGGGCGGGACCCAGGAGAGCGGCTGGCTTTTGGATAAAGGCCGGGGTGCAGCCGATGGCTCCCGCGATGCACGTGCACTTATAAAGTGGGCTGGGCTGGAAGGCCTCGCCATTCTCATAGTGGGCTCCGTTCAGGTCACAGCCCACCGCCATCAAGTCTGGCACAGGAACACAAGGGAAACACAACTCAACTCGGGTGACATGGTTATTTATCATGGCCCTTTTGCGGTATTCTTGAAATGTTGATGTTCTTATACATGCTCAGTCTTGTGTTGTATGACTGATTGTAATAGGTGACTGAACCAAATGGCTTCATTTGATGATCAAAGAGACCAGGGTGGAAGTAGTTAACCATTCCATGAAACTGCCGGTTTATGCAAATCTCATTTCCTGAGTGAGAAGCATGCGATTGAATCATTTAGTGGTGCTTAAGTTTCTAAACAGTCCTGTGTCATAGCTGTTACAGTCTTATTGCATATTGTTAATGTCCCCCTTGAAAACTAGTAATCGACCCTAGGATGATCATTTACTTTTTTAGATCATTTACTTTTTTAGCCCGAATGGGAAACACGAAACGTTTACTCACAAGCACAGATTCCATACTCATATCGTGGCGGGTCTTTAGAGAAGTCACAGTACATGCCCTTATGGGGGTCACAGATGTCCCGCTCGTTGCAGGTGTCTCCGATCTGCCGGGCGCAGCTCTTACAACAGCCACAGCCGTCCAGCACAGAGCTGACCCCCGGGGCACACTGAGGCTTGGCCCGGCACTTACAGGGCCACTGGCAGAACTGTTTCCTCTCCAACACGGTCCTGCTGCTGTGCGGAGCGGACAGCTGCCCACCATGGTTCTGGGCCCGGCACAGAGACTGGAAGAGGGAAGGCCCGCTTGGAGGGTTACGGGTAGCGAGCGATCGTCTGAGATCATCTGAGAATCTCGTAATCTGAATATATACTGTGTGTGTTGGCTGTTCTTGTTCTTTTATCTCTTCACTGTTGTGTGTGTTTGCAAAGTTTAGGTGCCTTACTAACCAAGAAATTCAATTATGTTAAGAATTATATTAAGAATCCAAAACTTCAGTACTACTGAACATCACATTAAAGAGGCTATTGGATAAGTTATGAAGAAGTTCTGAACGCTTATCCATTGATAGACCACGGTTCAAATCCTCTTTGCACTGCGGAGGGTGCCACACCACTGGTTTAGGGGGTTACTAATGAAATGCTTTGGCGCCTGCAAGCTCATTCTAAGTAGAAGATCTGAAAATCGGTTATCCAGATTCTGCTGGAAGTTGCCGTGATGAAGCGGGGCCTAAATCCAAAACATAACATTGAAGAGGCTGAAGGATGAGAATACCTAATTTGATGTACTGACATGACATACTTAAAAGTTTAAACAAAATGTATTCCTTGTTCTTTTTCCTGCAAGGCATTCTTATTCAAAGACAAGATGGAGCTAATGAAAATACGATTTAAATATGGAAGCTGCTTTTTTTTTCTTTTTTTTTTTTTAACTGTTATGGATCTCTCTTTCCTACGTCAGGGGTGAGCCATCCTGGTTCTGGAGTACTGTTGGTACAACATGTTTTTAGATTTAACCAGAACTTGGAAGACCAGGTGTATTGAATTTAATCACAGAACTGATCAGTTAACTGTTGGTCTGGTGTGGTGACTAGCTGGTACTAAATCCTGTAGTACATACAACAGTCTTGCCCGGCACATAGTACACTACTTTTGAGCATGTCTCCTGTAGATAAAAGCGTGCCTTTTGGGAGACAGTCTGAAGTGCTTCTCAGGGTCACTGGGGGTTATGCCAAAATTCTGAAGCCTTTATGCCAAGTTTACAGAATGAGCTCATCTTATGGTGTGAAAACGGGCCTACTCTACTGAAACCTTTCAAAACACAGCATACCTTATGACCTTGCTTGCCAGGAAAAAAAAGATTGTGATGCAAAGAGAATTATTTTTACTGCGAATGTACTCTAACATTACATCACACACAGTCATTTTCGGCCACTGAAGAATTGGCCCCTCATTTACAACAAATCAAGTTAATATTCAGTTATTATTAGGTTAATAAAGCCAAGCAAACATATCACTGAAATAAAATAACTTAAATAGTAACCTAAGACATTTTTAAAAATGTACTCTAAAGGCCACCCTGGCACCTTTTTTGTCAACACTACTTGCACAGTTCTTCTGAGAAGGCAGATGTTGAGTAACAGATAAATCATTATCCTGTCAGATAGAGGACTCACAACAGATCATTGTGATGCAAGAGAAAAGGAGAGTCGCAGCCCTTACCTGTTGAGCTAGAATAACCAGGAGCGACGAGCAAAGCAGAGAGAGCATCTTTTAAGTACTCAAGTTTGTGTGATCTCTGGGAGCTTGAGAAAGAAAGAGTGTGAAGGAGGGATAGAGAGCACGAGAGGAGGGGAAACGGGAAAGAGAGATTGAGGCAGCTGAGCTGGTGGAGGGGCACAAAGCGCCCCTCTGTCTTCTCTCCAAACACACCTTTCTGTGGCTTACTGATCCCAAGGAGAAATATTTCTCCTCATAACTGCCGGCCTGCTCTTAGACCTCCGAGTCCGTCCCATTTGTTTACCCTCCAGTCTGTAGATCTTAGACCTTACACAAGCACATTCATATTATACATTCATTTGTGCTCTATTCTAAAGCCTTGTAGCTAACAGTTAATATGCATTTAAAACCACACAAAACGAACACATTTTTACACCTTTATGATGAGCATGTTTGTTTGCACACATGTTTAGAAGTGAGTGATATTCTTTCCTCGTGAGTGTACAGGGTTTTTCTTATGCGGTGTAGAACATGTACTTATTTTGGTGGGCCTGGATATATTTGAGTTAGCATTCCTTCATTATTTACACTGGATAAAGAGGTCCCTCTCTCAGTCAATGGACTGCGTCCATCCCTACAAAAACGTACCGCCCCTCCCATGTCATAGACATAGCATTCTACCACCGTAATAGATACACCGCTTTGCTATTTGTTTATTTGCCATTTTCTGCTTTTACTGTAGAATTAGCATGTTATTTAAACATTTTAAAATCACTTTTTCAGTATAATCAGTAATAATTAGTTGAAATCTGAGATGTTATTGCAGGTCATGATTATTCTCTTTAAGGGATAGTTCAGGCTTTTGGCAATGAGACCCTTTTTTATCTACACATCTATCTACACACAATTTAACTTGAACAAATGTTTATCTCCAGCCAGTTTTAAGTAAGATCGAGGCAGTTTTGTGAGCCAATGTTAACTAGCTCTAGTGCAGACTGGATTTCTACTGCAGTTCCCATCTAGCTTTAGGAAAAGCAAACCCTTTACATGGCAACTTCCTTCAAACTGCATGCAGAGACATAAAAATGGTATCCAAAATTTACTCTAGGAAAGTAGAGACTCATTATCAAAATCTCTAACAAACACTGACACGGTCATCTCCCGTTCACTGTAGTGACAGGACCTCACAGTAGACATTATATAGTTAACCATAATGTTCCCTTTTTACTGTTGTTGTTGTGTAGTGGTAGTCATTGTAGCTGGAGTAGTTATAGTTGTTATTGCTTTTTTGTCAAAGGGACAGTTTTGTAAAGTTAGTTATTTCACATACAGTACAGTATGATGAAATGGAAGTAAACACATTTAACAAATGTATACCTGCGCAGTTGTCTACGATTTGGTAGTGACAGTCAAATTTGTTATTAATGTCTTTTGTTTGGGAGTGATAGCAAAATCAATACTTCTTCTAGCTACATAGCTGCCCATTGTCAGCTGATTGAGTGGGTAGACAAGTTTTGATTACCTCGTAGGGTAAATGAAACCAAACCTCTTTATGAAATTCATTCTTTTTTATGTGTGTTTTAAATTATTAGGTAGTTTCATTAGAATTTGTATCACTAACGTTAGTAATCAGCTCATTTACAGAACTTGGTTCACAATAAAATTTATCTAGATAAGTAGTTTAGTTGTTGAACCCAGCCCCTAAAATTATGTGAAGAATGTGTGTGTGGATGATGTGACCTGTGACAAATCAAAGGTATGCTTTGGTGTTCCACAAGGCCGTATTTGGGACAACTTTTTTCACTAGATATGCTGCCTCTCTGTGATGTCATCTGGAAACACAATGTCAATTTTCACTGCTGTGTAGATGTTGCTTCGGATGTGCATTTCAATAAAACATCACAAACTAAGCCCCAAAATTGCCCTGAAAGACGATTTTATTTACATAAAGAAATGGATGAGAGCATTTTTTTTTCCCTTCTAACTCTGAAAAAATGACATGCTCATTTTAGGTCCCATCAGATCTCACAATGTATTGAGACGGTTGTACATGTACACTCATGTCCAAAACAAACTGTGAGGGATCTCAGCGTTACTCTGTACCCTGATATGTCTTAAATTAAAATGAAAGAGCAGCTCTTTTCTTTTTCTCCAGAACGTTGCAAATATATTAAAACATTTTGTCAAAATGCATGGGGACTAGGGTCAGTTGGTATTCTATGCTGAGGTATCCCTTTGGATTTAAGGAATGCTCCCTCAAATTTTCTCTGATGTCTTAGGAAGACCTGTGTCCTTGTATCGCACCTTTGGACTACCTGGCCTGGAGTCTGCTGGTTGTCCCTTTTCAAATTCCACCTGGTTAGGGTTGCAGATCTAGCTTCTGCTTGATAAAACCTGTTGTCATTGCCAACTGCCCACCTGATCATCCCTGTCCTTGTCCACCTGGTTGTGCAGATGTTCTGGTTTCTGCCTAAAGACTCTGGACACAGCCCGCCTGTATTTATTGAACTTCTGGTCATCCGAACAGGCAAAAACATTGATGTGGCCCACAAAGGTAATGTACTCTTATAATATTCATTCAGTGCAGACAGAAGAGGTCACCCCTCAGAGTCTGGCTCCAGCCTACAGGTTTGCTGAGATTGATCAACACCAGGTGTGTTGGCAAAGGTGTAAGAAGTGTTGAGCAGGTCGGGCCTTTGTCTCCATCTACTGGCCACATAAGTGTCCTACTGTGACATGGCTCCATATGTCATAAAACCAACTATTGCATAACACATTGGTAAAACAGTACTTGGTTTTTCAGTTGTTACAGTCAGTGTAGACTTTTCATCAACCACATTAATATCATATGGCTTGGAGTTTTGAAAGTGTTTCTCTCATGGCCACTGAATGGCAGCTGAACTATCTGAAGGTCTGAAATAGTAACTATGCCAAGGGTTTTGTAACTACCTGTTGCATAAAATGTTCTTTCCCTACCACATGGGGGCTCACAGAGCAGTCTGCGGAAATCTTATATCACCAAAAATATTTGGTGATTTTCTTACTGGGGCATAAAGGAGTCTTATGCAACATCCTTATCGACTAAAACAGTGTTTAAGAGGAGCAATTAAATTGCCCCATGTGTCAGGTTAGCTCTTCTTTATTAACCTCATTTTAAAATGTTACGTTAAGCACAAGCTATTATTTTTTTATGTAATTCTTCCCTTTGGCATGTTAAAAAAACAGGAGTTTTGAACCTGAAAATGTGGTTTTGGTCGTGTTTGCTAAGATGATTTTAAGCAGCAAAAATGTAGGCAAAATGCTGCAAAACCCCTATTTCATTAGGATAAACTTCCTCCCAGGAGCCGTCTCTCTTATAAGTCTTTAGACAGGAAACCATTGGGAACGTTTTTGTCCAAAGCAGTGCCACTCTACTCTTAGCCACCCATACATTACAAACACACACACACCTTTCATACTATCTCTCACAGTAAATAATACGCCGATTTCAGTTTCTAGAAATGTGTTCGGTAATAGAAACCATCTGTGGTCAGTGATCTCTCACGTGGTTATGAAAGTTGGTTAAGAATGTTTTCTTTATCAGATTTACTTAGATTGACAAATTAGAAAAACAAACTTTTACAATTTAACAAATATGCCCATCAACTGGGCCCTCTGTTTTGGTTTAGTTTTTCAGACATTCCCTTTCTGTTCCACCTGGTCCTCACCTGACCACAGCTATCTTCCACTGTGTTTCACTTCTCCGCTGTGATGAAAAGGTTGCAGAAGGACCTCATTGTCCCTGCATTCCATCTACATGTACCTGAGTGGAGGCAGATGAGTTTAACCAATGTTTTACTAAGAGATCTCCAATCTATGGGTCAATGTAGTTTCTGATAACCTGTTTCAATACACCAACCCAACTCCTTCCCCCGCCCAGCCTGCTTTGAGTAGTGCTTTCTCCTGCTCACTGGTCTGTAAACCAGTCTAGCATCTGCTACTAAATTTCATCCCATTGGTGGAGTTTCCTTCGTCGTTCCCTCTTCTTACCACAAACCTTTTTATTATCAGCAACGACTAAGATTGTGGCCTGGACAGCAGGGCAAATAAATATTGATAACAGTTCCAGTGATTAAAGCTGTTGATGAAAAGTGTTCATTAACTAAGCAGATGACAACACCGGAAGGGACTTGAAGTTTGGGTGTTAAAATCACTGCCATTTTCTTTGTACTTCTTCTCAGTCTGCAGTTAGAATTCAGCATGTGAAGTAGTCCTGTTTCATTGGTGACACGCAGACAGAGGCTGTGCATTAGATCCTGTGAATGGTAGTGCCATTAGATCCTGTGAATGGTAGTGTCATTAGATCCTGTGAATGGTAGTGTCGTGAATATTGGACAGGTTTGTTGCCTGTCAGGGTGGAGAATCTGTTGGGTGGAGAAACAGGAAGCCATCGTTTCTTAATTGTTTCTCCCTGATACATAGCAAGGGTGGAGAGCACTAAAGGGCAAATGCTTTCTAGATTATTTTGACAACTAAGAAATATGAGGTTGGTTAATGTGAATACGACGTATACATGTATGTGCTTGCTTTTGACCATTGTGCATTATCCCAGAAAGCATGAGAACCTGCTTCTGGATCCCCACACCTCTTGGAAGAATGCAGCCGATCACACATCTCTTGTTACCCCTGGGTGCTCTGTTGCGATTTTATGAATGGCCTGATTTGGGACGTCCTCCTAGAGCGACGGGTTGGGCGGCTCACTAGGAGAATCATGACAGAAGAACATATGAAATTATTAGACAGAGGACTAGGAGTTGGGCGTACTGAGCTGTTACGGAATGGCCAGAGTGCAGGGTTTCAATTTGTGTCCTAATCCCTTTCCATCGTATTTATCTGCTGCTTTTGTATGGCCAGCTTAGCCCCAGACAGCTCTCCACTGATGGGATGAATCAATGGATGCCAGAGGGAATTAGCATATCTTTCAAACAGTGTTAGTTTTGCAATAGTGCCTTGCAACTGTAGTGTCTAAGGGTTTGGGAAACTGAATAGGCCTTCACAATATTCTCCCGTCATGGCTGAGAAATGGTGAAAACAATTGTGCCGTAACAGCAGTTACACACATACACGCCCCATTTTTAAGGAGTTGCCTGGAGGATAACTTTAGGCGTTGTGTAAGTTTACTGGGAATACCTCTTAAAATGTTATGCATTTAGTCACAGTTGACATTTGGCCCCTGTATATCATGTGTTATGTCTTGTACTTATTTCCACTGTTTCTACAACTCAAGACCCACCATGCAAATAAAGAGTGATATGGAGTGCAAGCGAGAGAGATACCGCGTAGAGTTAAACAAATGCAGTCGCTCAGCCATTACAAAGAGTAGCTCCTCCCCTCCGAACCGAGACTCTGCCCCAGGGACAAGGTTTCTCCCACCCTCCCTCCCAGCAAAGAACGGGTTGCTATATTTCCCTGCTAGTTCAGTGCTGGGAGTTCATAACACAGCAGACAGCACCAGCTTGTGCCTAGGGTACACTACACTACAGATAAGTGTGACTGCAACTAAAGGAGGAGACTTACACAACTCACAATTAAAACCAGCCTGTGTGCATTCTCCTGAGCTCCATAGGCTGACAGTTGCCTCTCAGCCTCCTGACTTCTGCTCCACTCTCAGTCCATTCAAAACTTGCACATTTCTCTGGTGGGAACCTGAGGGAACACATTTCAGTCGGACCGTGGCGTCTGTGGCGATTCATTAGGGTAGCTTCTGTTTTTGGAATAGCAGCCATGGGAAGAAGCATGAATTTTGATGAGATTCTTTCTGAAATCGGGGGATTCGGCAAGTTTCAGAAGATACTGTACGTGTGGATTTGCCTCCCCCAGATCCTGCTGGCGTTCCACATGTTGATCTCTGTCTTCACCGGGGCCGTCCCCCCTCATCTCTGCCGCTCCTCCACCAACTGGCCCTTGGCCTCCGACTCGGGCACCTCCAACTTCAGCCTGGTAACGGGCCCCGAAGGGGACACCAGCTTTTCCTGCTCTGCGCCCGAGGGGGTCCCTGGCACCCAGCAAGCCCAGCTGAATCAAAGTGCCGACCAGGCCCTGAGCAATGTCCAAGCCACCCGGGGCTGCCCGGGGGGGTGGGAATTCAGCAGGGAGATCTTTCACAGCACCGTGGCAACCGAGGTAAGTGAGTGGCAGTGTGGGGCAAGGAGGAGGGCTGGCCGGGCGGGGTCCCTCTGTCTCGTGTTGTCAAAAGGGATCAGAACCCTCTGTCCCACAATCTCAGATGAATATATTTGAAGGCCATCTGTGATTTGTTATGTGGAACTCTTATTTCCCTGGAAGCCTTTAGACTGCTATGTAATAGTGTAGCAGTGGTGATATTTGAGCTGGAGCTAGACTGCTGGGAGACTGCACGGTTATGAGATGGACTCCTGTGGTGCAGGCATCCTACATAAGACCTGGCCGATGCATTACATTCCCCCCCTTACATTTGGATTTGGGATTAGGGGGTGGGATTAGCAAATACTACTCTGCTCAAAGATAATAAGGGAACACTAGAACCACACACTGGGTCTCGATGAACAAAACATTTTTAAGTTCAAAATCTTTACTGTGCATTGTGTGATTCATTGAGAACAAAATTACGTAACAACTGTCAATAGAAACCAAAATCACCAACCGATTCCAACTTGTGTGAATTTCATTATGGCAACTCATAATGTGACTCAGTAGTGTGTAAGCCTGCTACTTGCCTGTATGCACTCCCAACAACGTCTGTGCATGCTCCTAATGAGACGTCGGATGTTGTCCTGGGGGATCTGCTCCCAGACCTGGATCAGGGCATCAGTGTGCCCCTGGACAACCTGTGATATACATAATGTTCCAGAGGTTCTCAATTGGATTCAGGTCTGGGGAACATGAGGGCCAGTCAATGGCATCAATGCCTTCGTAATCCAGGAACTGCTTACACACTCTGGCCATATGAGGCTGGGTATTGTCCTGCACCAGGAGGAACCCAGGGCCCACTGCACCAGCGTAAGGTCTGACGATGGGTCTGAGGATTTCAACCTGTTACCTAACAGCAGTCAGGGTACCGTTGGCTAGCACGTGGAGGTATGTGTGACCCTCGAAGGATATGCCTCCCCAGACCATCACTGACCCACCGCCAAGCTGGTCATACTGGATGATGTTGCTGACAGCATAAGGTTCACCATGGCGTCTCCAGACTCTTTCACGTCTGTCACATGTGCTCAATGTGAACCTGCTCTCATCTGTGAAGAGAACAGAGTGCGGAACTGCCAATTCTGGTGTTCTACGGCGAATGCCAATCGAGCTGCACGGTGCTGGGCTGTAAGCACAGGTCCCACTAGAGGACGTTGGGCGATGATGCCACCCTCCGGACGGTGGGTTTGGTCGGAAACATGCACACCAGTAGCCTGCTGGAGGTCATTTTGTAGGGCAGTGTTCCTCCTCGCACAAAGGAGCAGATACCAGACCTGCTGCTGGGTTGATGCTCTTCTATGGCCCTGTCCAGCTCTCCTCATGTCGCGGCACGTCTCCTGGTATCTCCTCCATGCTCTTGGGACTGCACTGGGAGACACCGCAAACCTTCTCGCAACGGCACGTAGGTACCGCCTCATGCTACCAGTAGTGACAAGGACACTAGTAAAACTAGAGAAAAATCAGTCAGGAAGGATAAGAAGAGAGCAATTGTCTGTGGCCACCACCTGCAAAACCATTCCCTTTTTGGGGGTTGTCTTGCTGTTGACTCTCCACTGCACCTGTTGTCACTTTTATTTGCACCAAGACAGGTGACATTCCAGATTGATATCCCTGAAGTTTCATAGACTTGGTGTTATACTGTAATGATTACGTGTTCCCTTCATTATTTTAAGCATATGTCAATGGACTGTAACCACTGTAAACCAGCAACCATAACAGTAACACAGTGACAGTAACACACAACTGTGACTGTAACACAGTGATAGTAACAGCGGTATTGTGACCACAACACGCCATATAACACAATGAAAGTTACAACAATACAGTGACAGTAACCGAGTAACACAGTGAAAGTAACAGTAACACAGAAAGACAGTGAAAATAATAAAGTGACAGTAACAGTAACACATTGACAGTAACACCAATACAGTGACAGTAACAGAATAACACAGAAAAAGTAACTGCAACAAAGTAACCACAACACGCCACATAACACAGTGAAAGTAACCATAGTAGAATGTATTGAATAAAGATGGTCTTGCTAATATAATGTAGCTTTTTAACTAGTTTGAATCCTTTATGTCCTTGACAGTGGAACCTGGTGTGTGACAACAAAAATCTGAATAACATTGGTTCCTCAATCTACATGTTTGGTCTACTGGTTGGCGCTGTGCTGTTTGGTTCCTTAGCTGATAGGTAAGTCTAAAACAAACATGCATCCTTCACTATTGATACATACAATGGTGAAACAAAGCTGAGAGAATTATGTAAAAATGTTAACCATAAATTTGATCAGAACTTAGTTCATCTATTTCTCGATAATAGATCGTGTGAACCTGAATACCTAATGAAACAAAAAAATTGTATTTGTTAATTTCTATCTTGAGATAATCGATCCAACTGTCATTCAATGTCAGTTGTAAAACATTTTGCGGTTGTGGATTGTGCTCTGTGTCAACAAGGCCTTCCAACACTGTTAAAACTGGATATTACTTATCAAATACAGACCAAAATAGTTTTTTCTATTTTTTCCATCAGTGCTTCCAGTAACCGGCAAGGTGTTGCACAACACCTCAAATGTTTTGAAACACCTCAGGAATGTTGTACTGTGTTGGTGGCACATGCACCTGCCATCTAGTTACATAGCACTTTCCTGTAAGTGTACTGTTCACTACACACAAACTACTGTACTTTGTGATGAATGGTTACAGTATATCTAGGCAATTTCAAAAATGTCAAACACTAAATTGCAAGAACCAATTAATCTGATGTCACAGTTATATAACGTATAATTCAGCCTATAAAAATCTGTCTAGTTTGAGAATTAGACACAGCTGTCGTGAGGGTGTTGTCGTCGTGTGCGAGGAAAGGAGCCAAACGCAGGGAGGTATGTAATATGTAGTTTCTTATTCAAAGAAAGTTGCACATACCAAGGGGAAAAAAAGGCGTACAAGCGCAAAATGATATTGGAGGGGTGTCATGGCTTGGGCATATCTTCAGAATGAATTCTGAAGTTTACAGAAACATTATGTCTTCTGATGTACTAGCAAATTCCTGCAAAGTGCTCATATGACACTTAAACGTAATCAAAACAATGACCCCAAACATCCTGCTGAAGCTACCTAGATGTTTTTCAGTACTGGAACTAAAGAATAGTTAACCCCTCCACTACACGGCAAACAAAAAGGTAAATAATTAACGAAAACACAAATCCCTAGAAAGGCCGGACCTGTGTTGAAGATGAAGAGGGAATACAGTCTCAAGCTGATGACCAGTTCTCTTCTGGCTGTGCCAGGTTTTAAGGCCAAATCGTTCATCCAGATATTCCAACCCAACATTCAAATGTCCAACTGGTCAAAGATATTTACTCTTCGAAGGTGTACATGTAAATGCCGATTGACTTCCTAACCATGTGTTACATTTCCCAGTGATTAAAATCGTATAATCTATCTTGTTGCTGTTGTTTCAGGTATGGTCGCAGAAGCATAATCCTGGTTGTTGTTATTTCAGGTATGGTCGCAGAAGCATAATCCTGGTTGGTTTGGCGGTTCAGTCATCCTTTGGAGTTGGTGCTGCTTTTGCCCCAAATTTCTACATTTATGTTTTTCTGCGCTTTGTGGTTGGAACAACTATTTCTGCCGTCATTATGAACGCTTTTGTTTTAGGTTTGTCTTTCTCTTTTTACCGTCACACACACACCAAATATTCCTAAAGTTATTGACAACATTAACGTGATGTGGTGCCGGTTTTATGCGCTCTTTTCTGTTCTGTTTGTGATCCCAGGCACCGAGTGGACAGGGTCAAAGCACCGGATGCTAGCCGGGATTATCACCGACTACTTCTTTGGGTTTGGCTACATCATCCTGGCAGGTCTGGCTTACCTCATCAGGGACTGGCGGAAACTCCAGCTAGCCATCTCAGCACCAGGCTTTCTCTTCATCTTTTACATTTGGTGAGTGAGGGGGGGGGACGGACGCTGAAATAACAGCTTCAAAGGGATACTTCAGCATTTTGGCAATGATATCCATTGTCTAGCTCCCAGAGATTAACTTGTGAATAACTTTTTATGTGCAGTTGGAAGGAAATTTCTATCTAGGACTAGCACCATTGCTGACCAAACTAGTGCAATGACTATAGGTTAAAGCTACATACTGTAGCATACTGTATTAGAAGATACCATAAAACTGCTGTCTTTGCTCCTACACTAGTTACTACTAGTTCATAAAACTACCTTTAGCTTTCTCTGTAATGGATGAATGTTCACATGACTTTTGGAAGAAGGGATTTCTATCTTCCGAATGATATGTACACATCCTAAGGACAAAATAACAATGTGAAATGAAGTAAGTGATGATTACTAATTTTGTGTAGGAGGCATGAATTTCATCTTGTTTGGGTGAGATGATACGTTTGGCAACTGAATGATGACACAAGGTTGATATGTTATAAGAAATTTAACTTCTTTAGCCAAGTATCATAATTCAATTCATGCATTTTTTTAATTGATTGTTTAAATGATTGTTTTATGTCTAATGAAGTAAAGACAGAAAGAAAAACCCTGTTCTTCCATTGTCCCTCAAGCAAAGAGGAGAGCCGATGACATCAAGATTCCCGAAACCCCATCAGGCCAACTCTTTGATTACCCTACATCTTTAACTGTGCAATTTGTATCTAAAAGAACTAAATGTCTCATCTCAATGACTCCCAACTGATTCAGGACAGTTGAAGACTGCAGCAAGTCCACCAGGTCAAGGTGTGAGGACACACTTTCTAACCTGACGTCCTCAGTTAGCTTTACAAGCTCATCTGAGGGATTTACATGAGACTGATGAAATCTGGAAACGCTGGACAGTTACTTCCTTGTCATTTGGGAATATATCTACTGTACAGGTGGTATATATAATGGTATGAATTATGCCAAACCAATCTCTTTTTTCTTATTCCACAGTTACAGGGCCGCTGTATCTAAAGTCCTGGCACGCGTTCTCCTTCTTGACTACACATATGTATTGTGTTTATCTCTTCTTTATCTCTTGTTCCCATAGCATCCAACCAGTGGCATTATGGCACAGTATATGGTTGTTTATATGAGTGGCTCAATTGGACACGTCCCTTCTGCATTTTCAGGGTCTTACCAAAGTCAGCTCGGTGGTTAATGGCCAACCACAGGAACGAGGAAGCCATAGAGCTCATCCAGAAAGCTGCTCTGATAAATAAAAAACCCCTTCAGGAGGACATAGAGATAGACCAGGTCTGGTTTTTTTTAGTTTGGCAATCATAACTTGACCAGCTAACTTAGCTTTCGTTAATTATTGTGAAATTCTAATTGATAAAACCAGTGGCAAAATGACAGTTTTATGTACATGTAGTGTTGGGAGCAATAGAGCCAAAGCCTGAGTATGTTAAACTGCTTTGGTTATCCTGACACAATGTAGTCACGTGAGAAATGCAAATCGTGAATTTCTGATCGACTCAATCCATTGCAGAGAACCATCACTGTGAAATGCTCACAGCTGTTCTGCTCTTGTTATTTTTCAGGAGTACAAAGGCATGGAGAAGATAGGGGAGCAAAGGAAATATACAGTTGTTGACCTTGTCCGTACTCCAAAACTGAGGAGAAATTCGCTGATAATGTTTTACTTGTGGTGAGTTTCTTCCTTTAACAGGACACTAATTATAAGAAGATGGGAGTATCAAATGCAGTCTTTCCCAGAGGTAGAATTGTTTGAAATTTCTCGGGGCACATCCACCCTGGAAACAACCTTTGAGGCAAATAACATTTAAGACATCTATATTAGGCTTTGTGTTTAAGCCTGAGCTTTGCTGAACTTTCATAACATTTCCGTATAAGTCACACACCTACTGTAAATTCATCACAGGTAGATTGAGTTGATTGAGGCTTCTTGAGGCCTCAGGTGATTTTGCTTGTTGTAGAAGCCATTTGAATGGCAGGATAACACCCAGTGACACTGGAGGAGTAATATTTGAATATGACATTCCTGCTTCCCGGATGTCTTTTCCTCATTTTCTGTTCTTTTTAACGTTAAAATATTTCATCTGTCTCATCCTGGGTACTATGGCTATTCATTCTGCATGGTAGACTCGTGGCAAATCAGAGGGGAAAAAAGTGACATTATTAGTGTGTCACTGCTGTTACATTAGTGCGTCATTAACCCCTACCCGTGTCTCAGCAGTGGTTTCCCTAGCATTCCATATCTCTGTCTGTTTGTCCAGGTTCATCAATGTCATGGTTTACTACGGCCTGTCGCTGAACATCTCAGACTTTGGGACAAACATCTACCTGACCCAGCTGATCTTCGGCCTGGTGGAGATGCCTGCCCGGACCATCACACTATTCACCCTGAATCGCTCCCGGAGGATTTCCCAGCTGGCCTTCATGGCTGTGGGCGGCCTGGCCTGCCTACTCAGCATCTTCATCCCTGACGGTACGCGCCGTTTGTGCACCGTGTCTGTAGGCCTTTGTTGTTTAGACACACACAGAAATACCTGGCCGCTCTGAAAAGATTTAACTGAACTATTAAGGTGTTCGACAGTGCAAATAAACCCTGTCAGTCTCTGGAACTAAGCCATGACAAGGACTATACAAGTAGGAAATGTAATGTTCTTGTGACATGGAACTTGCTTTTGGTCTGACAGTAAATGCAAGACATGTTAGTAATTCATATATAGTAACTAACCCCTTTTGTTATTGTCAGTTTGTCGCTGGTATAATCCTGAATGTGGATTTGTTATTAACAGTGACGTCAGCTTCACACGCCATGCCACTACTTCACCATTTGTAGATATGGTCTCCTGCAGAATGCAGGGATTTTGCAGGGATCAAGAGTTGCTATAGGCACAGCTCAGTTCCATACCCATTGAAACCTCTGACCCAGGGGTTCCCAAACTCGGTTCTGGGGCCTCTCGGGGATGCACATTTAGTGTTTTGCCCCAGAATGTCACATCTGATTGGAGTAATTAATTCACCCGGCCTCGATTCTTTGAGCTATGTAGTGCTAGGGCAGAAATATGACCCATGCACTTCTGGAAGACCCCCAGAAACCCTGCTGTAACCCCAACACCTCTCACTCTTTCTCTTTAATTTTCTTCCCCTCTCCCTCTCTTTCTGTCTCACACACACACACACACACACACACACACAGATCTGTCCATAATGAGAACTGTCCTGGCTATGGTGGGAAAGTTTGGGATAACCGCCTCCTTATCCATTGTCTACATTTACTCAGCAGAGGTCTTCCCTACTGTCATAAGGTAAGTGCCCGATAGCCCTGTCATCATGTGTCCCGAATGGCACACCATCCCCTATATATAGTGCACTTGGCTCCCTACGGGTCCTGGTCAAAAGTGTTGCACAGCGTTGTGAGGAATGGGGTGCCATTTGGAACACACCCTCTGTTATAACACCCTCTGTGTTATGCATAACACCCTCTGTGTTATGCTGACTAATGTAACCTGATGATGTCTGGCCTGGTTCCCAGCTGGGACATTCAGGGGTAGATGATCAGGCCTCTACATTAGTCTAAACATCCTTGAAGTTTCTTAAATGATTGCCTCCCTGACATTTTTTTGGGACCTTAACGTCGCCGAAGGGCTGAGCTGAGGTTTTCTGTGTTTTTCATTTTAAGCAATCACACATCTTTTAGGAACAAAATCCAGTGCGTTCCCCCTGGTAGAATGTTCTGAATGGATACGGCTGCAGGCTTGTCTTTCAGTGAGTGGTACTGCCCTGAGTCCAGCCATTCATGCTGTTCATACTGTTCATCTGATTCTGGAAACATACAGACCTATGTTTTCCATTAGGTTTCCACCACTCTCTGACACAAACCATAGCAGTAAAAATGGTGCCCACTAGACTATAATTGTTAACTGTTTGCGGTTTTGGCAGAATGCACATTCTTAATTACAGTGCTGTGACAGTGTGGAGTTATTTCGGCTGAACTGGTCTTCCCATGTTCCCCGCAGGCAAAGTGGAATCGGTATGGGCTCCATGTGTGCCAGGGTAGGGGGAGTCCTGGCGCCCGTTATCTACCTGCTAAGGGGTGTGAGTAAGAATGCTCCCATGGTGCTGTTTGGACTGTGTTCTCTGGTGGGGGCAGCCCTAACCCTGCTGCTGCCTGAGACGGCCAATCAGCCGCTGGCTGACACGATCGAGGATGTGGAGGGATCCAGCATCAGGTCTGAACCCGAATATCGGCCCGCTGAAGGGGAAGAGATGCTTGTCTCTTTTACATAATATATACTTTAGTCCTTGGTGTTTATTGGTCAGTGTTCTGCTCTGGAGACACAGCCTTTATGATTTTACTGTACTAGGGTAACTGGTTCGTGTAATGTTAAAGGTAATCTCTTATCTTTTCTCAGACATCCAAAACTGAAGAGCCAACAGGTGGAGCAGGGCACCAGTCAGTCCCCACTGAGACTTTGTGACCTGTGATATTGTCTGCTGGATACTTCTGAGGGAAGAACCATACCTCCAGGGAACTCAGCTGTGCATTGTATGATATCTGCTAAAAAGTACTTCAGCGAAGATGTAGTTTGTAAAGCTATTGGCTGTTTTAACATGAGACGATGATGTCACTGAACAGGCATTTCGATTTAGCTTAGCTTTATTATTTTTTCATATTGAGTTATGAACTTGAGTTATGTTTTTTATAGTGATGACACTACTATATTGTGACACTAGTAACTGTTTATTTATGTACCAAATTGTCATGGTATGTCAAGGACACACCCTTATGTGGTGCCAATAGCCTTGTGTCTTTTTTAACCTACATGTCTCTGGCAATTCATCCCTCTTCCTGAACCAGAGCCTGCTCCCATCACTGCCTGTTATCGGTAGGTCTTCCTGGGAGCCTTACTTATCAGACTAACTCCCCCATCCCACCCTGATTCCCATTCATCAGGTTAAGGTGCTTTCTCAGTTTTAGCCCCAAAGTGCCTTGCAGGTCATCATGCAATGTAATTTGGTATAAACCAGGACAACAACGCAGGACAACTGCCCCAAAGTGTGTTTTTTGTATTGAAATACTTCTGCCATCTGCCTGCCAGTGTGAAAACAGCCATCCAAACTCAAGTAGCCAGTGTCAGGTACTGGCCACATCTCAGAGCACATGGGTCATTCTCAGGAAACTGACAAAAGAACAATTCTGTGTTCTTTTTCACAAAATGGCCACTTGTAATCACTGAGATTAGCATCTTATACATTGATCACATATTATAATTTAATCACGATTTATACAAAATTGTCAGTCCTGCATCAAATCCCAAAACATGTTATAAGCCAGTGAATTTTTATACAATGATGTAAAAGCTAAAGTAAAGAATAACAAGTCAGTAAACAATATCCCAAAAATCTCCTCAGAGGGATAATTTGTTTTCCCTCAATTAATGGATGTAACATACCATTAAAACTGCCTTTTCCTGAGTCACCTAGACATGCTGCGGTGTCTGTGGTCCTTACAGGACAATGATGCCCTTGTAAGACTGGGATGGATGGACTTAATGATGAACAGGCGACACTGTAGCCCCAGTTAGAAAGCTCTCCTTTCAGGCATCAGTGTTGCATAAACACACTTTATATCACACACGTTGTTAAAAAAAAAATATTGCGGTGCCTTAAAGGGGTTGAAAAACAGAAACCAGTAATATTAATCTTGTTACTAGAACAAGAAATTTTGAGATTTTGTTATGACGCGGTTTCTCTGTGGTGTGTTGAGGTAGAATCTTCATAATGATGGATGGTGAACCACAGAGCATGATTTAACAGGCAGGAATTGTTTTGTTGCTAGTGCATGGCTTAGGAGAGCGAAGCCACAAGTTCTATTTTTTCGATGTAGTACAGTGTTTGTTTTGCAGTCATGTAACCCTTTTTTATATGGACTGTTTAGTAACAGTGGAGCCAGCAGGACATGTTTTGTTACTAATCACTGCCACCTTCTGGAAGAAGGTGGTACATGTGTCCTGTCCTGCATCAGCTGCTATTTGTAAGTACTGTAACGAAGCACAAACATGACCACAGTCATTATATATTAAATTCAAATAACTTGCATTTCCTGGGAGGTTACTTCATATGTTACAACTTGTGTTCTTCCAAAATAGTGTTTGGTGAAATCTGTACTTTTCCGTGCAATATACATTTGTGCCTTTGTCCCCTATTTATAAGAATGACATAAGTGGAAAAGTTTCATCAATGCTGTGAAAAAGTCACAAAAGTCAACTTAATAAAATTGTACAATACAGTTGTGTTTACACAGTATTTGTTACTCCGTGTATGACAAAGGGCCTGTGTTTAGAGTTGTTTTCACCAAACAACCGACTCTGACTCTCTCCACTGAATGAGTAGTTGGCTCAGTCGTTCACCGTGGCATGTCAATGATTCACTGCCCAAAGGGACGTCAGACAACAACTGGCATTTCAATTAGTCTACAACGGAGGATCCTGAGCAACAGCTGCATGCCCCCCCCCCCACCCAACACACTGCAGCCAGGGAGAATGGCTGCACTATAGTGGCTCTGTGTAGCTTTGACTAAATGTTTTATGGTTGTAGTGGCATTGTCTGTGGTCTGACAAGCACATTAGGGTTACTGTCACTGACAAAGCCCAGAAGGAAAATGATTGTTAGATATTACAAAGACTTAAGAAACAAAGGTGGAGCTGTAGACACACGCGTCTCCGTGGAATGTCATGCCAGCACTGACGTTTGCTCTGCAACTGTGCTGAGATTCCTCCGGCTGTGTTTTTAAAATATGCATTAAAAGCGTGGAATTACAGTGAGTTCAGTTTTTGCTGTTGCCGATGCGATTACATGCTAGTATGCAACCACATTGCTATATGTGTTTCCTGTAGTGTTTGAATAATCCCTATCCAACTTCATTGACTCCATCAAAGTATAGTAACTACCAAGTCGTTTTGGTGACTAGGTAAAAATTTGAGTATTATGAACTAGTAATTGCAGTCTTTAAGCAGCAGATGGCACCCCCGAACACAATGGTTGTCAGAGGGCAGTCCAGATGAAATGGCCTCAGTGGGGCTGCCCAGGCTGGAACAGCTATAAAGGCATAGATACACATGAGACCTTTATCCTTATTTATTATTTAGGAATTACAGTGACCTCTTGTTAAAGAAACCACAAAGTTAATTCCAAAAAAATTTACTTTCCACAGCCATGCAATGCAGAACATTAAAATGAGGGAGGCAAATTACAAAGTGACATATTGCTTTCCGTTTTGTGTAAGGAGCCTATGGACATGGTTTGACAGCAATTCAACCTTTTATTCTTGGCTACGGTTAAAATGTACGGATCCATGCAATGTCTGAACAGGGTGACATGACCATTGTTTATGTCGAAGTGGGCATGTCATGGCCCTTCCAACAAAATGACAGCACATCACGATTTTATTGGAGGGGCCATTGCATGTGCACTTGTGTTGTACTGATCCTCTCAAAAGCGGACATAGATTTCACTACTACATTTTTATTTAGGCCGTTTTTGTATTTATACTAGGCATAATAACTGTCAGTAAATATAGTTGCTCAGTGAAACTCTGTTATTTGGCGAGTAGCTTTCTGGGCAGAAGGCCTGCAAGCAACTTACGACTGACTGATTTACCAACCACCTTGCACTGTAATAAAAACCGACTCATTGTTATTTGTAGATCGGTCAGTCAAAATATACTCATGATACAAATTTGATTTTGATCCTCTCGAACAAGACGTGGCTGGCATGGTTGCGTTCCACCGCTCGGACATCCCAGATGTGTCAACCAACGTTTGCTCTCCACGTCAGTGACTCTGTGATCAACGTACAGGTGCCAATAACATATGATGTGGTTTGTATGACGCGCTTGGCTCACCAAGCCGTTTTACGTCTGCTTCAACGGCATACGCGCAGCGGAGGAGAGTGCATTCACCGGACAACAACCATAATAAAGCTCAAGGAGCTTCAAGGAGTCAACAGAGCATGACGAGAGAAGGCAGCCCTGTCCAACATCCAGCCATCTATTCTGGTCAGTGCTGAGCCCATTTCCCGCCTACTTCACATCTCCCCAGGCATTCCCGGTATTGACAGACATGTATACAGTATACAGCGAGTGGTGATGAGCATGTAAGATAATGGGATGTGAGAGGTGGGTATATCCTATTCATTCATTTACAGCTGATGGCCTATCTTATATACATCCATCCGGAGCCAAGTAGCCTGATGTAGTGTGCATCGTGCTGTTAGACACTGGGGCTTTAATGCATTAGATAACAGCCTGAAGAAGGCTATTAAAAGACAGTTTTTGTTACGGTATTTGTGTAATATGTCCCTTAATCAGTGTTACCACCTTCAAATCATTCCAGTGGGATGGGGTCTCTTTTAAAGGAAAAACCTTAGCTAATCACACCCTTTTAGTATGTCATTAAATCCTTATTTACTTAAAATTGCTTCAAGTCATTAAGCTACCATACTATTTCGTTTAGAATGTGAACAGGCACCCAAATACGTTGAAGTACATACATGAAATCATCTATCAACATCTTTTGGAAAATGCAGTGCCCTTACCCCACCCAAACGCAACAATATTCGAGCATGTTAATTGAGCATGCGCTTTTCTGATTGAACTAATGACAGTTTACCATTAAGATTTACTATTCTTTAGTAGCCTGCCGTGTGAATTACTGTTGGTCTGCCTCATCCTCAATCTTGAACGTTCATCACGGCCAGCTATGTCTTATACTAGACTACACCCCGAACGAATCTGCAATGGAATTATAATACATTTAATGCAATAGCCTCAATGCAACCTCAACGCTTTCCCTGAAGGCCTAGTTTATTGACTTCATGCTACATACCCGTAACCTGTAAATCCCCTGTTCTTCGCTCCTGGCAGCATCCACCCATGCAATTGGCTGACGGTGTTGTCAATCACTCCACTGTTCCCGTTAGTTTCATTGTGGCCCTGCAAAGACAACGCCATCATCCTCAACATCTACAGCGAGTGAGACTGCAATTAGATCGCAAAGGATTTGTGTAGACTAATAGGCTTTTATTGTTACAAAAACAAGCGTCTCATGTACAACTGCAATGGAATACATTCTTCCGGTTAATTAGAAGCCTTCGAATTGGTAAGGAACCAACATTTTTGATTTTACTATTCTGTTTCTGTTGAATCGCCCCAATGCGAAAGGAATTACTTTGATTTTATGAACGCTTTATTGTAACGGTAAAAGGGTTCAAATTGTTGTGTTTGTGTATGGATTACGCATTTTATCTCGTCACTGTAGCTAGTTGAGATGTTAACGCAAAGCTATTTCATAAACTGATTTTGCCTTAAGAACGGTCCAATTGCATGGGCAGAACTATAGTATCCTGCCCTCGAACGCCTTATGTCATGTGTATTCGTTAGACATGGAATCAATGTGCTGTGTCTGCAAAAACAGTCAACCTTCAGTGCCTTGTCGCATTCAGCGGGTGAATGTGGAATAAACCATTCAGCGCTAATAGTGATAAGCTTCCAAATTAACATGCTATCTCATTCATTCATTCATAAATGGCATCATGGTGAACTATAGAATGTAGCAAATTATCCTATGTAGGTTAGGCTATATGGCTTTCTCGGTGGCTTCTGTTCCATATGCTGGAGTACTAGTCAATCGGTCAACAAGGTTGTAGTAACTTGTGAAGACCAGTGATCCTACAGAATGCTCTTTCGTATATGTTACCAACTAGTATTCCTTCGTCTATTTTGACTCATTTTGAATAGGTCTAATTGCTATGTTTGTGTTTTTCAAACGATCTAAATGACATCGGGTGGTTTGGATACATCCTACATACTCCTAGAAATATGCTTATTTCAGAATTAACCAACCCATTGTTGTTGAATTGGCTACCAACTGCCACTTTCCTTTGAAAATTCCTGTCAGTTGTGGTGGTTGACCTCCACTTGTTTCTATAAGATCTTTCTTAGAATCAACTCATGATTGATGCACTTGTGCTATTTCAGCTGTGAATGTTAGAATGATAGTAACTTGATGTTATTACATAACAGTGGCGTAATTATTATATAGCACTTGTAGTTGTTGCATTTTGTTGTTGCAATTCTACAGATAGCATGTTTATGGATTTGTCTCTAGCATGTTTCTTGTACAATTACAGTATATTTGTTCAATTGCTGTCCTACCCTGTCTGAAGGTTTGGTCAAAAACCAGTGTCCTAGAAATGTATTCTTGGTGTAGATAGCGCTTTTGGTTTGTATCATGCTTTTCCGGTAATATCTTAGTAATATCTTGTCTCAGTCATCTTGTTTTAATCTTGTAGTTACATCCTGCTTCTCTAATATCCTGCTCTTTGACTTCAGTGATGTACAGCTCATTATTTTAGTAAAGAATGCTCAGATATCAGTCTAGATTCATATTATTATTCCTCTTTTTACCAGTGACTCAGGCTGACAAGGAAGCTTGCTGACATGGTTTGCCGTACATCTTTCACAGAAAAGCTACTTGTATTACAATGGCCCGTATAGCTGGTTTGATTTCAGGCATCAGGTATGGATGCAGGGTATTGGTGTTTGCTATGAAAAGCTGTCTGCAAAGTGCTCAGGCAGTTTTTTTGCAGGATCCACAAAGGTAACCTTGGAAACCAAAGTAAGCTCTGCTCATCTTAAAAAAATAATCTTATAAAGAAGCCGCACAAACAAACCAAGTCAACATCTTCAAAAAGTTACGTTCCAGTGATGCAGTGGTTGAAGAAGTTTAGAAGTGAGGTTTCTCTTGGTTCATTTCACCACTAAATTTAGCGACAATTTAATCTGTCTCCGTAAAGTTCGGAATAAAGTTTTGGAATTTTTAGTCATGGATGTCTTATAGAAATCTTATCTTGGAAAGGACAAGGGCATGCTGCTCTTGTCAGAATCACCTTACCTACAGGGAATAGCTGTTTTAGGCCATTTAATCTGATATTAGATAAATTACAGATTTCTCTGTGTAATTCACTGCTTGGCACTTGGAGCCCAATTAGTCTGCATACAGTATGTGAAACTAGTCAGACAGACAGCAGCGAGCTCTTACTTCCTTCAGTCCCATTCTTCTGCTGGAGA
The DNA here is from genome assembly GCA_016801175.1 of Esox masquinongy. Lineage (NCBI taxonomy): Eukaryota > Metazoa > Chordata > Actinopteri > Esociformes > Esocidae > Esox > Esox masquinongy. The sequence continues at coordinate 75,528 of JACXGI010001671.1, forward strand.
GAGAGGGTTGCCAAATCACCATGTTGCCTCTCGCTGTTGATCCTGTGACAGCATGGCATGCTGCTACTCTCTGCTGTTACACCACGGAGTGACAAAACAGCACTGACATGCTCGTACAGTAGATCACACTGTATGCTGGTACTTTTGGACCAGCCTGTGTCTATAAGGTGTCTTTATTTAAGCGGGGATGCTTGGGTTTACAGCTTGCCCAACATTATTGTATGTGTGGGCTTCATCTTTTCAGGTTGTTGTGTGGGAATTTTTAGGGTTGATGTATTGGTTGGTTTAATGGATGATTGATTGAATGGTTAGTTGGGTGGCTAGTTGGTTGGTTGGACGGTCAGTTGGTTGGGTTGATAGTAGGATGGTTCGTTTTTGGATGGTTGGTTTGATGGTTAGTTGGTTTGATGGTTAATTGGTTAGTGGGTTTGATAATTACTTGGTTGGATAGTTTGTTGGTTTGATGATTAGTTGGTTAGTTGTCTTGATAGTATGGTGGTTATTTGGATTTATATTTTCTTGGCTAGTTGCTTTGATAGTGATTTTGGTAGTTGGTTTGATAGTTACTTGGTTAGATGGTTTGATAGTTATTTGGGTAGTTGGTTTGATAGTTATATGGTTACTTGGTTAGTTGGTTTGATGGATGTAGGCATAACACACCCCAACCACGTTGTGTTCCATTTTCAAAATTTGCAATTACACAGAAAGACAATCTGTTACTCGGATTGTCAGTGCAGAAGTATGCCAAACAAAATCCATTAGCATTGCAAATTTAAACAAACCATACAACCCTGTGTACTATGGGACTGCTTGTAACCATTTCCACAGAAAATGTTAAAGAACAGTGCAGATGTTTTTATGTCACCACATTTTATCTAAACTTGGTTTAAAGGGGGAAACAGCAAATTTCCAAAAATGTGTCTATGTGCCTAAAGCTTCCTGACTGAGACTGTTAACATGAGTACCGCTTTGACTCACAGAAGGTATGGTGGAGCTTCAGCAAGTACTAGGTTATACACTCATCCTGCTCACTGTAAACCTGCATGCTACTTTGTTGAACACAGTTGACAGAATACAAAACAAAGCTTTCTGTGACAGCAAACATTCTGAATTGGGGAAATACGATTGGTCACAATTTCACAAGACTTAAAAACCCCTTGTGTAGGACAGTACATGAAAAGGCATCAAATACATCACCAAAAAACGGCAAGCCGTTTACTAAGCCTGTTGGTCAGAATATATTTCTGTCTTTGCTTGTCCTTCCGTAGCCTAAACCAATGCAACACACTTTTTCGATAAAACATCTGCATACCATTCTGTCATGTCCGTCCGCCATTTATCCGTATCAAATGATTCCATGTCTCCAATAACTACCATGAATACATAGAAAACAGTCCCATGTTTAGTCTAGCAACACTTTGACACAGAGTTTTAGGCACACAGACACATCTGCATCGTTTCCTGTTTCTCCACTTAAATATTTACTAAGGACATTTTAACAGCTACGATGTGACACGTTAAGTTTGAATACTCTTGGTTATTTAACTACTCTCACTAAAGTAGATAAACACCTTACTGCAGAATGCTAATCGGTGGCTTATGTGTACTATATAGACATGCATTTTTAAGGACATGTGATGTACTCATTCTGGTGTATCCTGTGTAAATTCAATGAACTTAATCAAGCATATTCCATATTTGCTTATACTCAAGTGTTGAGGTGGAAAATGTTTAGACATTCTTTATGCTAAACACATTGATTGGCCCCTGGATATTATGACTCCACTGTAGTCATACTCTTTTGTGACACGCCCTGTTCCCTCACCCTCTGACAGCCATTTTAAACCGAGTCTGCTTTGCGTTCAGTGCTGAGGTAGTCACATAGCCACGTCTCTGAGGCCACATTCAGTTGGATGTGGGGCTCGCGCGTCGGTCGCCGCCCCTGGCCTCCGACCTCAGCAGGCTCTCTGTGTTCCGCATCAGACCAGTGCTCTAGAGTCTTACACAACAGCCGTGTTGTCCTCTGTGTCATAAACCCAGGAAGGGGAGATGAAATTATTCTGCATGTGTTCACTGTTTCTGTATCTTAAGTTTACTTTATGCTGACTTACTGATGGACTCAGTTCAACTGCTTTTCACAGATGAGTAAATGTTTAGCCACGCGCGAACGCCAAGTAAGATGGGACCACGCGGTCTCTGCGGCGTGTCGACACGAAGCTCGGTGTTCATGTGACTCCCTCCATGTGAATTATCCTGCGCATCTTTGTACTGTTTGTGCCTTTGTCTTCTGAAAGGCCAGTGTGTTCCCTGCTTTACATCTCGTCGACCCCACACCCCAGAATTGAAAATGTTAGAAAGAATATGACTGAAACACCATCTCCCTGGATCATTGTTGTAACGCTATCATGGGATGAAATGATGTGTGAAAGTAAATATCGTTGCACGAAAGCCCGTCAAAACAGGCTTGGCTCGGGACTATGGAGATGACCATCTTGGGAATTTTCCTTCAAAGGAATTAAATTAGCTGGGACTATTTGTCTAACATCAATTCCCCAGAGCCAGAGGCTGATCTTATCACACACCACTCCCTTATCAACACACACAACACCTGGCCTTGTGTGTGTTTGTATGTGTGCGTGTGTGAGTGCGCGCATGTGTCTGTGATTATATCGTTAATTCAAAGAAATAGAATAGAGCTGTGATGTGAAATGTTTCAACATCGACCGCACTCACCAATATGATATCTGTTCATTATGTAGTCTATACTGCAGAAATCGTTTAAAATGAAAAATGTTTTCAAATCTAATTGCTAATGGGAGATTTGATGGCTTCAACCATCAAATTAGTAGTAGTACCTTAATGGATGATAATGAACAATAACACAGTGGTGTGTGCTAATGTAATGTACGTATCATTGTATTTATTGCTCCTGCATCAATTCAGGACATTTTTCAAGAAATAGATTTTTTTATTTTTCTACATCGCCCAGCATTATTTTAGAGTAAAATGTGTTTGAGAGCATCAGCACAGCCCCATGGCTTCCCAAATAATGGTCCTGATTGGTTTCTATTTTAATCTTCTCTATATTTAATCTCTCAAATGCCAATGTGCCTTTCGTCTTCAATAAAGGCCTGTATTCAGGAGTATTGCATTGTAATGGCACTCTACTGTGCAAACAGGCAAGACTATATTTAAGATTATGTTGCTAAATAGGTACATGGATTCCACCAAGCCAAACGTTCTTACCATTGCACAAGTTTTAAGGCCACAATGGTTGGTTCTCATAGTACACTGCTATCTGAACGACAAGCCAAATCTCCATCACATCGTCCAGGACTTGTTCACAAAGCCCGGAGAACACAAAGCACTTCTGTGGAAAACAGAGATAAAAAGAAAATTGTGAATTTTGTTATTAAAATATTATCCAATGTAAAAATGTATGTAAGTACAAATGTAATAAGGGCTTTATAAATACATTTAATTGATTGATTGATTAATTGACATTCACATTGCTATTGTTTTAGGAAGTGGGTCATAAAATGTGTACTTTATAACGCAATTATAGTGCTTTATAATTTTTTTTTTAAAGGGGAAACTGACTTCAAGCGCACTGCTAACAGCTTCCGCCAGCGACAATTTGCCTGCCCTACTCTGGTCGTGAACTAATCAGGCACTGCGTCGCATAAAACGGGACTGGCTTCCTTGAAAAAGTTTAAACCATTTCAGTTAGATGAGAGGTACCGATAGGGTAGCCCCATCAGTGACATTTCAAGCTAGCTGTGCAGTGAGCTTATGGTACAATTTTAGCTCTGTTTCAATGGCAGGTCGACCTCTTTCTCGGCCCTTCCCTCCAATATGCCCCAAAGGGTTTTTTGTTTAAAGGGATATCTGTATAATATATCAGCTGGTAACATTGTTGTGACCTGTTTGACTAGAGGGATAGTTACCTCATGAGTTTGAACGCTGATAAATGGCATAAATAGCAAATAGCATAACATTTGAATGGATTAAGGCACCCCCCGCCCCCGGCAAAAGAAAGCATGAATCACGTGGGAGGTGCACTCCAGCTGAACAAGAGAACGTAAAGTGGATAGAGAACAGTATGTTTGGTAATTTATTAATGATATACTGCCCTGATGTCAAGTGTTTGCATTTTCAGGGGAAAACAAAACTGAATCTGTGTGCTCTGTGATTGTGTCCTCGGGGAGTTTCCATGCATATTTAAATAATCCTATGTATTTCTTACAGTAGCTGTGTTTAATGTCTTGCAATATGCTCAGTCAGAACAATAACTCCCTGCTCCTCCGAGCAGAGACTTCGATCAAAGGCACTGGCACTCTACGTGATACAGAAGCCATTGTGAATTTGTGATATAAACGGCGTGCGTGCTAATGGTTCTCACGTCCTCTCCGCTGATGTTTGGTGCCGGTCTGAGCTCCATGTGACCCACGCGAGCCTCTTTGGCCCACACACTGGACTGCACCAATAAGAGGCAGTGCTCTTCCCTGTCAATGTAAGTTGTGGAATGCAGTGGTACAGTGGAACAGCACTGCAGTCGCCCAGCCGTATTACTCTCGGTTATGTGGTGTCTTAGCAGTGGCTGCCTGCCATGCATACCCAATCTGATATAGTACAGCAGTGCAATCTTTATAATGACCAGGGGTCCGGAGTCCACGACAACTGAAACCCCTGGCCCCTCATCACCGTAATAATGATGCCCGGGTGTAGAAGTGAACGACAGGTGAAAGTAGTCCTCCGCGCGGCGTCTGTCTGCCCTCCCTGCTCCTCTCTGTTGCTTCTGCAGCATCATTTTTCTGCAATGCTGATGCAGCTACTGGGTTGGGGGGGGTGGGGGGGGGAGGGGGGGGTGGCTGGCGGTGGAGGGCCTGCCGATGAGACGCCACGGCCTGCTGGCTGGTAAACCACACTGTGCCCCATATTCAGATTCCCCTTTCTCATCGGGATAAAGCAATATTGACAAAAGCACGACCCTTCACCCTTTAGGAAGCCCTGGTTAACGTCGATGTGGCCTTAAGCCAGTGTTTATGTTAATTTCTTTCTCTTTAATTGCCGTAGTGGGAGAGCAGCAGCAGATCTTGGTGTAATATGGGTTTATTTCACGTTTTAGAGGGAATCTCATTTTGTCATCGCTGCGCTGCATGTTGAGCAGTAACGCTTACAAGCACGTCTCTGTGCTGCACATTTCCCCAACGCCGGGTTAACCGCACGGTCTCACCGCAATGTATTATGCAAGGCTACGTTTGTCATTCGAAACACCATTGAACTCTGACCTTTCATTCTGTGTAATCCACTGCCTCCTCTATGTCTGCGTAATCCTCCTACAAACACACTTTCCATCTGAGGCGTCCGGCCTGCACACGTCGTCCGTGGGGCCAGAGACGATATTTACCGTGAGGATGTTCGTCCGCATTAATCCACCATGCCTCTGTCAGGCGGACACCCAGTCCCAAATGGCACCGCACTCCCTATGTATTACAGTCCCGCTGATCCGAGCCCGTAGGTCTCTGTTCTGAAGTAGTACACTCTAAAGAATCGGGTGCCGTTTTGGGACACCGCCAGAGAGTGTCTGTGTGAAGGCTGTCTGCTGAGATACACTCCTCACCTGTCAGCCAACGGCCGCATCTGTCTGAGTGGTGGGGGAGTGGGGCTCGGTTCTCCTGGTGATCAGTGCTGGAGCATTTCTGAGGTACCCCTTTGTGATTACGAGTCGTCCTACATCTATCATACGAGGCGCGCCGTGATGTCACCGTACACATACTGTCAATACCGGCTGAGCGACCGGTCCCTCGGCCTTCAGAAGTAAGCCGTGAAATGGACAGGGCGCGGAGACGCCGTGTGTGACCGCAGTTCAAAGCTCGCCCGGAAGGATGTGCACGTGGAGCCACTCCTCTGTCAGCTCCGGCTCAACACTCATCTGGCCCAGGGAAGAGCCGCGGTAGGAATGACTGAGCTTGTTGTGCCCAGCCAGTCATGTGGTCTGCGTTGAGCTGAATGACTCCCCCGCAGGCCTCAGCCTCAGTGCCATTATGGTTTATTTGAGGGGCTGAGGATGAAAAGAGAGCCAGCTCTGCTCTGCCTCTAGGCTGGGGTGGGGGTGTGCGGGGTGGGGTGGGGTGGGGAGGGGGTAGAGTTCCCTTCACTCAGAGATCACGGCATGCTGGGAGCTCGTCGCCATGGCTGCCCAGTGCCTAGACAGACGGAGTGGACTCAGGCATGTGGAATGGCTAAATGGCAATTTTCTGCTAGTGTAGGGGGCAGGAAATCACATGTTTGACATCCACACACAGAGCACTGCCAGTGTATTTCTGGGCCTCCCTCTTACTTTCATCCACATACACCCAAAATAGAATAGCTCACCAAACCCTTAATTTGAAGTTGAAAACTCCAGTATGGTAAGGCATAATACTACTCTATAAAGTGTATATTTTTGTGCCTTTGTCTCCAAATTAGACAACATTGAATTATTTTGAGGTTTTGACAAAAAAAAATCTTTTTGCATTTTCCATGCCTCTTTATCCTTTAGTAAATGTAATACCAGACACAATCAACATTTCAGCCATCTGTCTGTGATTTTTTTGTACAACATCTCCCAAGTAGAGAATGCGGAATGGCTCTAATATATGATGTCACCCAGCATCCAAGAACAATAGCAGAGAACAATGGTTCAAGAGAAGTCTAATGTGGGAGTGAGACAAACCTGATTATTGCCTGTCTATACCCATATCAGAAAATACTATACTGTATTATAAACCATGGGGTTAAGACCCTGTATGCTGATTGGATGAAGGCTGTGGTTATGACACCAGATACCACATGTGTGATAAGAGAGTATTTTTTACTGTTCGAAATACATTGGTTACCGTTTTATGATATCATTGAGGTACCTTGCGGGTTGGTGGTATATTGCTTCTGTACCATGTCTTAGGGCTGTATCCAGGCACTCTGCGTTGGGTTGTACCTAAGAACAGCTCTTAGCCATAGTATATTGACCACACCTCCTCATGCCATATTGCTTAAGTATACATTTCTCTAAATACTGTAGTATTACTGTTATTACTATATTTATGTTCAGTAGCATTGAGTATCGTGTTTTTACTTGTATTTTATGTGTATTTGCAGGTAAACTACTGTATAGTACACACAGTATTGTTTTCACACGAAACACATGATAGTGAATATGTGGTATAATATAGTATTTACTGCAGTTTATTGTAGTATTTGCTGCAGTGTACTGTAGTGTTTATATTATTATGCAGTATATCAATTCCATAGAAGAAATGGATAATATAGGTGACATTTCATGCCATTTTTTTTACTCTTATTGGAATTAATTATTGGTCATACCATAATCTGTATCCCGGACAGTCCCTTTAGTAGCACTGAGTTGTAAGAAAGTTGGTGTAATGAGTGAACAGATTTGTCTGTGAACGCATGGACATTGTTGCAGATTAAGTACATTTGGTCAATTTGCCATTTAGGTAATCCCCACCCTTATGGGCACAATGACCCTACTGGGAAACATCCCTGCCTCCTGGTTTTAAAGTGCTGGCAGGACATGGTGCATTTGGTGTTTGCTCTTTTAAGTGGAGATTGATTTGTGTGCGAGGGCTGTGGCAGTTCTCCCCTTTGTGTTTGCGGATGATGCTCAGTAATTCATCTGAAAAAGGTCATGCCTATCTGGAGTGTATCGTCTCAGACCGAATTATTTGTTGCAGCCTTGTGTTTATTCCTGCTTTGATTAATTACTGCCGTGATTTCTACTGGAAAATGCTGTGGCATTTCCGTCTCTTATTAAGCCTTATTAAAGCTAAAGTTTACGACATATTTTATTGGCATAGGTTACTCTGTAAATTGGTTGATATTGCTTAAAGCACATCTTGGCTCATGCAAATCTTCTGTTGTAATTTCGTGTATCAGGTGGATCTTACACAACACTTGAAGGAGGTTCTTTACTAAATGCTACTTGATGGAGAGCTCTCATTAAAGCTCTCGCCAGTCTCTTTCAGCTCATAACATTGAATGAATTAAGCCCCTCAAATCCACCTGCCTGCTACAGGAGCTACCGGAGAGAAACAAAGCCATCATGCAGACGGTGTTTCTGAATGAGCCTGGCAACTAAAGTGTGTTCCGCGCTGCAACCTGTTGTTTACGAATGGACAGATATTGAGGTCACTGTTCAATAGAACGCTGTCTGTCCCGACTTCCTAGGGCATTAGCTCTGAGGGCAGAAACGGAAATTGTTAGACCCGTTTGGTGTGAGTCATGCAGTAAATGCTGTGCATTGGCTGGCACACACAGTTGATAGTCATATTTTATTGAATGTGATAAATGAATAATTGAATGTTTTTCTCCCCACAGGGCCTCTGTTTTTGCGGTGCACAAAGCAATGTGGAGCAAATAAAGATCCTGACACGCTGAAACCAGAGGTAAGTACAGGAGCATTGACTGTCACAGTAATTACAGCTCACGCAGCAGAGAAGCTCAGACACATGCACACACACACATGCACACACACACACGTGCACACACACACGCACACACACCACCTGGCCACCGCTGGTCTGAGTTTGTGCTAACGGCACTCCTGCTGCCCAAAACTACATTCTGTCTGATCTACCTCTACAAGTAGGATTTTATCAACCGAACGAAGAGCAAATGTGTGTGTGTGTGTGTGTGTGTGTGTGTTTTGTTTACTCTGTGCAGTAGACTTCCAGCCACTGTAGTCAGCAGGGCTATCAGTCGCTCACTGTCTGCTTGTGTATGGTAAAAGAGGCATAGGATGTTTTGGTTTGACTCTGTGACCTGCCTCCAGTGGGATTCCAACTTTCTGTTTCTCTTTTTCTTCTCTTGCTCTTTCTCTCTCTTGCTCTCTCTTCTCGAATCCTGTCTGCGCTACAACCTAAGTGTCTTCAGTTTGGCCCAGAGCATCGTCCTACCAGCAGGTTAATATGGGTCACATGGGTTCTGCCCCAGTGTCTTCTAGTGGTCGTCCGTCCAACTCTCGCGTTGTTTGCATGTTTCTTTTTCACTAGTGACACACAGTGTCTTTGAAAGTGGAGTTATGATGAAATGTGTATTGTTACCGTTGTCCCAGGTCATGGTGCTAGGTCTTCTCCAGAGGGTCAGAGAGTGGCTTTGTTGCTAGTTTACTCATCAGCGTCCTGCAGCACTTCATTCTTTCCGCAAGGCCATGGCCGCATCCCAGTTGGCGCGCCCTGGAGCATTCACCATGTTGACCACTACTCTTAATTATCACCGCTGTTGGCCAGGGATCATAGAGAGCGCTGTCACTTTAGTATCTGAACTCGCTCCCTCGTCGTTTTTTAATATTATTGATCTCAAGTTTAGGAGTGGTCACTGTTTTGCTAGCAACGACACGGGATTTGCTAGCAACGACGTTGAGTTACCGTCAGACTTGGAATAATTGGAAAAATGTCTGAGAAGGCTTACTTGAAGTTATGTATGTCCTGTACATCCGCATGGGGTCTTTGAGTTTATAATTCACTTTATAAACTGTTTACAAACACTTACGTCATTATGCAACCACAGACGTTTTCCTTGTTTATTTTGCTAATCAGCTAACCCCGTCCACCTATGATGACCTGTGCTATTTGATTCACCTGTGCAACCTAGTCGAAAGTTTGTGTAATGCTAAATAAGATGACTTTCTGTTAGGGGGATAAGTCAGTGCTTGTATAAAAAGCATGCATTTTATTAAAAGGATGACGTGCAGGTTGTAAAGGACGACCATCGGAAAAACAAGATTATCCCTAACACTGACCACTCCTCAACTCAAGATGAGAGACTAAGCTACTGGTGAACTGTACTATATAATGACAAGACTGCAACACAGTGGCTTTCTTTTGCTTGAGTGAGGGCACTGGTTTCTTTTTTTACCATTTGAGTTGTCAGCCCAGAGTTTGGGTCACCCTTTGGCCCTGTCAAAAGGCCTGCACTCTGAGATTTCCACTTCCTGCCTGTGGACTATGGAGCACAGAATGGTCAAGCAGGCTGACAAAGGGGATGTATTGTGTTGGACAACCCGCCGGCCAGTCCGGAGCCGCTGCACAGCCACCGCTGTGAACGGGAAGGAGGAATTCCTAAACAGTGGCCGAGTGGAAAACCAGTTGGAGGACAGGGGTCTCTTCTTCCAGGAGCCAGCTTGAAGCTTTGATGGGGCCAGCTGGGTATTCGGCAGTCATGGCGGGTCCATACATTACCCTGGCGCATTCACAGCTGCGACAGTGTGCGTGCTGTACCCTCCTGAACATCTGCGTAATCCCGTAATCCGCTCCAGTCACAGCGTATGGCGCTAACTCTGCGGGATTACGGTGGTTTTTAATGGAGCCGGCGCAGTATGGACACTGGGGCTATGATGACGGCGGTCTTGACTGTGAGGCAGCGTGCCGTCTGCACAGGCAGGGACCCAACCCCCCCCACACCCCCCCACCACACACACACACACACACACACACGCACACCTTCACACGTTCAGTGAGACTACAGGCTGGCAGTTCTGTTGTGGGTGTTCGTGAGTGGGCGCTTGTTAGTGACATCTGAAAATGAGTCACTCATTCCAGCGAGGTTGCTGTTGTGCCGTGCAAAGACCTTTCTCAGCCCAGACCTTCATCGTGTGTTATTCATTATCTAATGAAGAACCCAACCCAACACATCTTCTGTGCAGTTTTGAAGTTTCCAATTTTGTTATTATATTCAGGTCGGGGGAGTACTTAATTAAACATCAATTATCTGTTATATTTGCTCTTTTCTTTCAATTACAAGTTTTAATGTGGGCTTGGAACGCTTTTCTTCTGAAATGTCAGAGAAACCCTCAGACAGTTGTTATTTCACTGTGGTTGACGGTGAATCAGACAGGCCTGAGAAACTGCAGGCTGGGCTTTTGTAGCGGGAACTGTTAACCTATTTTAGATGCTCTCCATTAGGTTGACACATCTGTTTGCATTTTCCCTCCAAATGCTGCTCTCCTTCCCCAGGGCTGTCTTAATGAAACAACGGCTGTAGGCTGTATCATGACAGTGTATAGCAAGCAGTCTATAAGGCAGGGTTTGGCAACTTGGTTTCTGAAGGGCCAAAACACTTCCGATTCTTAGTTCCTACCTGCCAGTAAACTGTCCTCACTACGTGTCTCAGGTCTGTATTAGTCTCCGAGTACAAAGAGATGATGAGAAGTGTTTGAGCCGCCCAGGACCAGATTGGCTTTACTCTGCTACTGGGTTTCTCAGTTCTCCAGAGGGGTTCTGTTTAAACATCAGCGGTCAGACCAGTCCCCTGTACTCCGCTGTCACAGTGTACTCGGGGGGTGTTTTTCACACCGGCCCCTCTGGGGTCATTTTAGACTTCTCCTCAGGGAACACCTTGTTGGTTGACCCCGCTCACCGGTGTTATTTTCCAGCCTCTTAGTGTAGCTCATCTTCCTTTAGCTGCAGCCTTATCGTTCCGTCAAGGCTCTGCGGCGTTGGGGGAAGATGCGATGTCAGCGAATTTAAAGCGCTGGCGCACATCCCTCCCACCCCGCTGAGAAAGACAGCAGCTTTAGGAAACATATAGAAGTGTCTGGGGGAGGGGCTTTGCTTTCCGAAGCCTCTAGCTCCCCCGGCAGGCCATTAAAGAAGAGCTCCGCACCCCCGTGCCGCTGCTTTTTTATTCCTTGATGTCAGAAATAGCCTGAAAACTCTGTAACAGGTTAGCAGGAGTCTTCCTCCAACCTGCAGGCAGAGGGGGTGGAGAGGTTGAGGAGGGGGAGAAGCGGAGGAGGAGAGAGAGAGATGGAGAAGAGAAGAGGGGGGAGGTGTAGATGAAGAGGGGAAGGGTAAAGAGATGGCAGAGGGGATAGATAGAGAATGAGAGAGGTGAGAGGTGGGGGGGGTGAAATGGAG
>JACXGI010001672.1:5287-26130 GCA_016801175.1 Esox masquinongy
CCCCCCCCCCCACCCCCGTGGCTATAATGTCCTTAAGTGCAGGTGGTTATGGGAATCTAAGCCTAGCTGTTTCATCTGTATTTTAAATACCTCTCCCTGCCAAAGGAATGTATAAGTATTTTAGGGCTGGCCAGTCCAGAGTCAATAGTCTGAGCCCCTGATGCACCATTCGTGTTGTCAGCAGGTGGAATCGCAGGTTATTAACAAACTTTTCCTCTGTGACAGGGCAGCATTAAGGACCATGTATTAGAGAGAGTACCCCCCCGCCCCCCACCCCGAAACCAGCTCACACTTGCAATCACAACAGTAAACCTCCCGGGGAAGAAGTACACAGCAAAAGCTGTTTACAACAACAGCCAAAACACTCGGTCTCCTCTGGTCCGGTTTCAGTAATTTTGAATAATGCATGGCAAACAAGCCGCTCACTGGCAAACAGTCAGCGCGAGGCAGAAGTCGACAGAGGATCGGGAGCCCTTCACGGTCTATTCCCCGGACACACTCACCGACGTTGGACATCTCAGGCACCCTGGCGTAGTACGGTCCATGTAGGAACTCAGGCGGGTTATCGTTGATGTCCTGGACCTTGACAATGAACTCAGAAGGAGGCTCCAGAGGCTTGTTGGTGTCGCGGTCCACAGCCTGGGCGGTGAGGGTGTACTGAGCCTGCTCTTCCCTGTCCAGGGTCTTGGTGGCGTGGATATTGCCTGTCTTGTCATCGATGACGAAAATGGTGCCAGCACCCTCGCCTGAGAGAATGTACCTACAACTGCCATCTCCGGCATCAACGTCTGAGTGGAGCTGGAAACAAAAGGGACAGGTGAAAATGTCAGCGGTGTACACCAGTGCCAGTCAGGCCTTTTATTTCTGACGGGGCAGGACAGGCGTACCATGGCAAAAGGTGTACAATAAAAGGATTACAGCTGACATTGAATCGCTGGCCCTCAGAAATAAAAAAAAGAAATTGCACATAATATTTGGAGGTTCATAACATTTGGATGTCCTTTTAAAAATCAAACATACTGTTACAACATATCATATATCGAGACAAGAAAATCAGAAAACAAGCTAAGAAGTCTAAATCAGATGCATTGACAAATCTGAACGTGTGATATTCTTGTTTACAGACTTTAAAAATCTTATTGTCTTATTCTAAAATCCACTTGGGTCACAATTAGATTATACCTTGAATTTTCATTTTGTTACATGCAACGTGTCACCCCACTTGCAGTTTTGTTCCTTGATTCAAGCATTTTATTTGTCATTAAATGTTTTTTGTTTGTTTGTTTGTTTGCTTGTTTGTTTTTAAAGGACTTTCAAGAAAGCATTTCTTGCAGTCTGTAGAGTGAACCAATAGGGACATGGCTAATGAAAAGCACATTCATTCCAGGCAATCATGTAAATGTGATTACATTTAAAAGGAAATTAGCTCAGGCCAACAGAAACGGCTTTGAAATTATTATTCTTCAACACAGAAAATCAATGTACAGTATATTTACAGTACTTGATAAAGATTAGGTGAAACACAGCACAGTTACAATTAGTCAATTATCAGGTGGTTAGTCACATATACTTGTGTCACCGTACCTCCAAATTCACACTGTTGTCACACCTTCGGAGGTCTGGGGAATATTAGATGAACTAAAATGGGTTGAATGTGAGATTTCTCGCAGCAGTAATATCTCTATTGGAAGTTACATGTCAAGTACCCTCCCCCCAATGAACCGTCCCCTACATGCCCTTCAACGTTATGATATTTTTACCGTAATTAGATGGAAACCTTGAGGAAAAACTGAATTCTGTTTTGACAGAAGTACACTCTATATACGATACTGACATGCATGAAAATATTTTGATGAGGTTTAAATCAGCTGCCGTCTTTCTATTCAATTTAGTTGGAGCTCCGCCCAGGCAAGACAATTGATTGGTTTAACATGCCAGGTGTTACTGATTTACAGCGGGATCCCTCCCATATTTACTATTTTTTTCTTCAATGGACTTTCTCAGGCTTCCCTTTTAGTGAGTAATGGTTTTCAACAAGGTTTGTCACAAAGCTGATATGAACATTTGTGCAACTGAAAACATGCAAATCTTCAATACATTTCCACATGTTGATACAGCAAAATAAACTAGTGAGATTAAGGCAAAAGGAATTTCATGTAGTCTATTCTGCTTACAAAAATGTGAAGCCTCCATTTAACTGTTTGTAATTATTCTTTATTACCATTATCCAGATTCAAAGAATGAAGTTGGCCTATCAAATGTCAAATAACCTAATTATACCAACATCATTGGTAAAAAAAGAGATAATAAAAGTAAGAGGAACAGCAGAGTTTATACTGAGATAAGAAAAATTAATCCATATTTTAGCCCATTGCAAGGCATAGGAATTGTTATAACTGATACCAGCTATTGCTAAAGTTATACAGACAAAGAAATGGCTTGTTTTTCGGTCTTGATAACCAACCCTAATTATATTTCAATATATCTATAGTCCTCTCACCAGAATCATTTACACATCTGTGCTTACAATCAAACCAGGTGAAAAATGTAGTCAGTGGAGAACAACTGTGACTCTGCAGTCCTGGCTGCACTGCGCTCTTCCTTGAGGGGCGTAGCTTTATAAAACTCACATTTAATCACCTTGGTCCTTAACCTGAAGTAAACCAAAAACAAGTAGTCACATTGCACAGCGTGGTGGCGGGAAAATAATGTCTCCCCCAGGAGAAATTGCAGTTTCAAAATGCTTTGGAGGCCCAATTGAAAGGTAAACAAAGTGAATATACACAGGGTTCATTCAAAAATAAAGGTGTTTTCTTATAACGTGTGAGAACATCGCGATGTGGCACACGGCCGTCACAGGTGTGTATCACGCCTCAGTGCATGCGAGCTGATAGGCCTGAATATCAATCCATTAATAACCATAAGGTACCATATAGTCACTGCTGGAATTAGAGAGGCAAATTTACTGTAGGTCCCCATTTGTAATCATAATTTCTATGGACCCATAAATCGCCCGTTTCCCAGACGTCAGTGTCTTTGGGGAATGCTTTGTTATTAAAAAGGAAATCCAATTTATAACCTTTAATCAAGTGGGCCACTGATTGCTTTTGTGTAACAAATTGAAGATTTTGCAAGGTCCCCGCTGGTAATGGAAACCGTTGCGACTCAACAGCGGTCAACAGATAGGGAGGGGGAAGCAGTAGGAAGGAAAAAGAAAAGTTGGGAGGTGACGAGACATTTTAAAACAGTAACCCTTACCCTGCCCACTAACACTGGATCCGGCCCTGTGTACTCCTCAATGACAAAGAACTGGTTCCAGACCCAGCCTCTCTTGGAGCGGTGTAGGACCTGCCCCTCCTTGCCTGCCCTCTCCCGGTGCCTGTGGAGGGAGAGGTGGTGTCGGTGGCCGCGCTCGAGCGGTCCCGTGTACGCCGCAGCGCTGCACAGCACGGCACCCAAGCTCACAAGGAACACCTGCAGTCCCAGTCCCTCCCACATCCTGCCGCCCGTTGCCTGCCGACCCGCGCTGCTCCGCCTTCCTGCTTGTGTGCCTGTGTTCCAAGAGAGGCACGATCCAAAGGTAATCCTGGGGAAAACCTTCCTCTGAGATCCTTCCTGGATGGTGGCTTCACTCCACTTACTCTGTAGCCTGGGGACTTGGACCCTAAACCTCACCGGATCCTTTGGTTTTGTTTCATGCAGTTACTCATCACAACCCCCTTTCTTTTTCTTCCCTCTCTTTCTCCTTCTTGTCCTCCCGACGTAGGCCCTGAAATTAAAGAAAAATACAAGTAAATCACCAGAGACAAAGCAGAGTTCTGTACAGCAGTAGTTATCGACAGCCCACGCTTCAACCGAAGTAGTAATTGACTCCTCTCTAAATCTCAACGTATTAATTCATTCTGTGCCCCTGTATCTTTCTCTAATTAAGTGACAGAGGTTGTAAACATATTGCTCTTATTTAATTAGACATCAATCCACTGGTGTTCTAGTATTAAAAAGTTCCCTGTGTTTTGTCCCTTGTATCATTGCATTAGGTGAATATGAAAAACTGGCAGCTGGTTCCATCGAGACTCAAATTTGGTACAACAGCATCACTTCATTTTACATTCACTGCCCATACATTTACGGTCAACAAAGGGACAATATGGGGTAGGACAGGGAACAGTGTAGGGCTGAAGTCACAACTGCAAAGAAAGCATGCTTTATCACATGTCAGTAGATAATGTTACACATCCAACAATTAGCCAGATGAGGTGCTGTCGTCAGGCCCATGATTGGCTTTCATCACTTCCTGCTTGGTTGCTCATGGACAGACAGAGAAATAAGTGGACTCGTGGGGGATTTTCTCATCCAGTGAGCTGCAAACAACCTTCAGACTCAGCAGTTCAGCAATGACACTAGCGGGAAGCCCGACCGCCACGATAATGCTTAACACTGCTTAAAGACGCCTCTCACAAGAGCCGGCTAAACACACGGTCCAGGAGGAAAGACGGGGGGGATGGGGGAGAAAACAAATGTTCAGTTTGTGTGGCAGAGCCCATAAATAAAGTCCAAATAAAATGCACCCACCAGTGAAGTAGGGAAATGGGTACCCTAACTCAGTCGGACCTCTCCTCTGTCAGCCCCCATAATGAACGCCTGATAACGCTTCATGCTTTCCAGTGTCGCGACGGTAAATTGGCAGCTACTCCGGAAAAAATAAGACATTTTACGCTCCCTTTCGTTACTGACTGGCCACCAAAATGTCAGGCAACTGTATGTGCAGGAGGGGTTTTATTGCCTCCTAAGCGTCATAATTCCGGTTGGGTTTCCCTTTTAAATGCCTCAAGAATCACAAGCATTAATTCCTGTCCAGAAAATTCAAGATGGCTCCTACAGGCCCACTCTGCAGGGGAACATTTAGAAAAGAACAGCTAATGCTATCATGCTGACATGGCAGAACTTCCTTGACCGAATCGGTTATTTTAAATCTGTGTCAACTCAAATGGATGGAGTTCAAGCAGCAGATGCAGTATTAGACCAAAGGCTACTTCTTGTTTAACGATGAAATGATGTGACTAGCGTCTGCTCAATATTGGATGGACTCACACATATTTCAAGTCTACATTGGTTCAAATGAAACGCACGCCATGTTTGTTATTCTGTTTCGAAGATCTTCTTAATATGTCCTCCAGACCATAGCTGTTTTTTTTTTTGTATTGTTGAAGTATTTTTCTTGTCATGCTGTATCCTCCAAAGAGTACCACCCCTCTAGGTAAATGGGGCGTGCCACCAAAACCTAGATTTGGAAAAACACTGAACAAACAACACAAGACGCAAGCATATTATTGCTTTAAGAATGCCAATAGAAAAGATTTCCTTTTCAAAATCGTTTTCTTTTTCTTTCACTGACGTTTGTCATCATGCTCATGCGGTGTTCTCTGCCTGGCTGTACTAATTACAAACAAATGCAAACAATTGAGTGATCTCGCCGCTTGGAATGTCAACCCACATGAAGTCAAGTATCAAAGCATCCGCATCTGTAGTCAACAATGCCTATTCACCAAGACGAATTCGAGAGAGTTCTAACACATGATTCCCCTAAAGATCAATCTCTATTTGCTTCCTTCTTGGCCTAGACAGATGTGCTGAATAAGTGGTCTAGTCTAAAATCACTCATGGATGGTGATTCACCAGCGATGCTAAATTCTTCATCTGTTACTGTAATTCAGTGACTGTGAGTCACTTATTAGTGGACGGCTAGACAGTTAAGTACTGCTCTGGTGTGGGATGGTGAGAGACACATCAGCGCATAAGTGAATAAGGAATATATATCAGCAGCATCTTGAATATTTAAGATTCTTTTATTCTTGTCACATTATCTAGCAAGTTAACTTAATAACTTCAAGTAACTAGGCTATGCAGACATTTGGAGGACATAAGGAGGACTGAAACACAATAGGGTACTGTAGGATGCATGTGGAAGATCGGTGTCCCATTTGACTCAGTTGGTAAAGGATGTTGGTAGAACACATTAAAAATATCTGAAGCTGCAGTAGGCCTATACATGTGCAAACTTCAAGAACATGAGTAGGCAAGAGGCCTACTGTATCGTCCGGCCATGGCCTTTGCCGTGCCGGTCGTTCCGTTTCTATGTTCTGTGTTTCAGTTCTGGTGTATCTGTTTCTATGTTCTGTTTAGCTTCCCTTAGTTTATTGGTTTCACCTGTGTTTGCCTCTCACCTGTCTCCTGTTAGCCTGCATATTTAGTTCAGTCCTTTGTTTTGCCAGTCTTTGTGGATCATTGTTATATGTCGTGCTCCTGTCTGTCCGGTGGTTTTGGCCTTTGTGGTGCAGCCTATCGGTTCTGTATTTTTCCAGCATACAGTGCTCATTTTATTTGAATTATAGTAAACCTTCTCAGTTAAACCTGCGCTTGCTTCTACCTCCCTCCATTAAACGTGTCACCTACTTAACCTTAGGAGCAATTATAGCTGCATGTTAAAGTGACATTTGTGTGTTTATGGTCAAAATGCTCAATCAATTTTCTTCCATACATTTCAACCATTGTTAGCTGTAACTCATTGCACTGCTTTCATCACAATTAACTACAGAAAAAAGTAGACTAATCACAATAGGTCTTTTCATGGTTTGAAAGCCCTAAAGCATCTACAAAATATTGTCAAAAGGTATCGGATCATAGCTGCAGGCACTCATTTATAAGTGGAGGTGTAACAAAATCATGTTCCACTTGAATAGGGAAATAATGGTTACATTTTGCGTAACTTAATGAGTGGTAAGGAAATGCCACAGCTACTCGTAAGTGCAAAATTATCACTGAGACTTGGAGATAGTGATGGTATAAAAGGGAAAATTACTTTCGGAGAAAAAAAAATACCAGCTACAATTATCCTTGGCCTTAATTTTGTGCATGACTCCGGCTCCACTGTTCAATGGCAGCCATGGCCAGTGGTGAAGGGGGGTGTCTGATGAGAAATGCAGTGACCTGACAGTAAGGGACAATTAAAACAATCCCTCCAGTCTGTTCTAAAAGGAGCCAGTGACTTCACACCATCACAGTCATGAAAAGAGATCAGGAGTGAGGCACCGGGCAGAGGAATCGTCTCTTTGACAAACAAGCGTCTTCGGCATCCAATTTAGGAGTGCCGTAACAGCACAAGTCACTATTTTAAATCGAAAAAAGGGGGAAGTGGAAGAAGTGAGTTATTAGTTCCACGCTGATGCTTAATATTGCATGCCAACACGCCATTATGACCGTAAAAGGCATACAATTCTTCATCGTTTGATTGAGCAGCCCCTTTCAGTTGGGTTGTTATTGTTACATTTACCGTAACTCAAACCAGTAGTCAAAATAAATAAATATCATTAAGCAGTGCATACCAGCTCTTTCAACGCAGGGCTAGATAAGGATTCTGAAAATAATCCTGTTTTTGAGTATTTTCCCACAGTAGAAAAGGGAAGTGTGGGGGCCAGTCCAACGGTCTAAATAAGTGAAGAATATCTTCAGCCTCTGAAGGTGCATGTGGCGCTCGGGGTTGGCTTTTATAGCTGGGAGATTTGTTCTTCGCAGTGCAATTTATTCATAAAGCAGGAAACGCAATGGCTCCCCCGTGGTTATCGGAGGAAGACAGGACAATGTTGAGGGCTGACACAGAGGAAGGTATGGAACTGTGCTCCAACCTGAAGGTCCCTGTGCAGAGGCATTCATCTTATTTACGACTCAAATTGTATTGCATTCTTACGAAGACATCTACATTGTACATATTTCAGGATGTTGTGTTTCCCCGGCAGGTTTGTTTCATCACACGTCTTTTTGTGGAGGTGGGTTTACTCCAGGAAATACATGATGTGATTGGTCGCATGCTCAGGAAGGATATTTGACCAGGGTTAGTGCTTGTCTCTACCATTAAACCTAACCTTAACCTCGACCCTTACCCCAACCTTTACCATAACCCAAACCTCAACCATTATCTTAACTTTCAAATTGTGACTTCAATTTGGTATTACTTACGCAATCACAACTCCTGCTTTATTCAATGAATCACATTTGTTTTGCCAGCTTGTTTTGTGTTTGTGAACACTGGTCATGATGTCTGTTCTGTAACTGAAAAAATGTACTTCATATATATGACGCATCGTACAAATACTATGCATACAACTATCATACACATGAGGTATAGTGGGTTTTTTCTCAACTTAATGATATTGAGAAAAGGCCCGGGAAACAAAGAGTGGCTAAAATAAGCCTTTGGGCTCAACTATTTCCACTGCCTCCTATACAAGAAAAAACCAAGAGCCTCTTAGGAAATGAGAAGGGGGCCTCTCTTTCCCTGCACAGCAGAAATGTATTTTATTTATGTTTCTCTCCCTCTCTGTCATATTCTATTGTGGCGGTTACATTCTTAAAGTCCAGTCACACATAGGTCTAGATGGAATTGGTCTAAAGCAATAAAGGTGATTCATGTCTGAGTAGATGTGATATATGCCCCTGTCTTCCAGGACCGTGGAACTTCCACCATAAGTTCCTATCACCGTGGCGTGCCCATGTATCCATGGTGTGAACGGTGACTGCAAACTGTTTTTTTTATTTCATTTCATTTTTTAGGGAGCAGTCATTACACAATGAGTATCCTATGCAGTGTGGGTAAAGGAAACAGAGAGGAAAAAAGACAGAGTGGGGGGGGGGGGCATCAAGAGACGAAGGGACGGAGCGACAACCAGAGTCTATAGCGTTACAGATGGGGTTGCTGAGAGGGATGGAGCAGCTTTGGAATTAATTCTCCATGTGCTGTCTGCATCCTGGCCTTCCCATTTCGTGACCAGCTTTGAAGATGGAGCAGAGTGGAGGGGAGTTTTAATGCTTGGTTTACAGTGTGGCTTCAGGGGACGTAAAAGATCGGAGTTATTTCTCCTCTAAGACTGGCATGTGTGTCACCCTTGGACTATTTGAATGGGCCTCTGTAGGATCCCTTGGCATAATTACCTAATCTACATGGAATGAGACGCCATTTAAACATGTTACTGCCGTGAATAAGACAGCAACTCTAAGCAGTAGGCGATGTTACCTTTACAAACGTAAGCGCTGTTCTATAAAGAATAGGCCATGTTCGCAATGAGCGCACCATATTGCTAGACAGACTAGGTAATAATGAAAATAACCACCCCACGCAGTTCTCCACATGCGCCACTTTCATGAGGAAAAATAAAACAGGTGTGCTGCAGTCTGTGTGTTGTGCAACAGGCGTAGTGAGTGTTTTTCCTCATCTAACGCTGTCTTTTTTAGTATGACCTCTGTCTCCACCTGAGGGCTGGTTCTATTCCTAGGAATCCGGCCTTACAAAAAAAAAACCCACATGGAAAACCTTAGTAACACCGACGTTCTTACGGCGTTGGAAGAAAGTGGTCAGGGTCAAGTGATCAGGAAAGATGGTTTGTGTAGCTGTATGAGCTACTAAGACCGCAGGCTAGAGATGGGAAGGCTCTTTGGTAATCTTTCATTCAGCTTAAATACTAAGGCGGCACGACCGTGAAGAAAACCCCTGCTAGAGTCATCACAGATGACAAGGTTATCCACATTGTCCAACGACTTTGAAAATCCCATCCTACGTTCACCTATTACGGCGATAAAGCTTCTGCAATTAAATACCTTAGAACCAAGTAGTACATCACCGCGCTGACAGCCTAAAATCTTTGAAAACATACATAAGAGAAGGTGAAACAAACAATGAGAAAAGGTGTCTACATGATACAACAGCATGGAAAGAGTCTTTCAATCTTTGGAGAGGTTTCTGTTTACCGTGGGTTGCTTCCTGTGGCCTTAAATAGCTACAAAAAAACTGAAAAGAAACCAACGTTTGTGCTACCAGGACGTAACCTGACTCTTAATTGCCATTCAATTACAGAGACTAATCGGTGTAGGTGTTTCACAAACAAAATACCCAGTCTGGCTTTCTGCACTGCAGAGCATGAGGTAATTTGTATTCTAACAGGTGAGTGATGCCCACACTTTTTTTTCTCCCCCGGAGCTGCCGGAGTCATAAATAATATGCTAATGGCATCATCCGCGATGAGAAACACAGCTACAGGTGAAGGAAGAGTGCATGTACTGGAGTAACCGTTACCGCTGCTGCCAAAGCCTTGGCATGCTGTTGTTCATGTTTCCGGGGGTTGCCTTTGCTCACAGGGACAGCGAGAGCCATGAAAAACAGCCGATTACATGGAGAGCAACCAATAATTTGCCCTACGACGAAATAAGGGAAAGCAACTGATAAATACAGCGAAGGCGAAGGTTGCAGAAGACGCAGCTGAGCTCCAAGCGCCTGTAAGAGTCTTGTTGCTGAGGCGGCCGGCTGAGGGACAGAGATGGCGGAAGAGGTAGGTATCACAGGAGCTGCACTCAAAGTGATGATATTCCAGAATAGCCCTGGGCTCCTCGCCTCCTCTCCGGTGTGCTCAGGAAGGCAGCGTATGCCCTTGGAGTTGAAAGGTTTATGAACGAGTATCAGTTTACCGTGTCAAACAAGGCTCAGCACTCCAGTTCAGTTACCTTGCCTTGAACTATCTGAAGGTCAGAGGCCCTTCACAAGTGAACCACACTGGTTCTTTTGCGTACCTGGCTACTGGGTTGTGGGGGGGGGGGGCATTGAGAGGGCAGTGTGTAGGTAGGATGCCCCTATCAGTCTGCAAAAAGCTGTAAAGGAAACCAGATAAAGAGGGAGATTATATTGGAAAGCCATTAGTTTTTGTTAAATTAGGAGATTTGTCTTTGGCCAGAATAAAGCCAAAAGAAGATACAGCCTAAATTGTATGGTACATACACAGCCTGGACAAAGTGCATTCTCTTGAGAAGCCTCAAGAGGCACTCTTTTGTAGAACCAATCTGACCACCACAGTCTAGGTTCAAGCCTTGATGAGTGGTAGGGTAGGGAAATTGGCTAGCATTGGCCATCTGGGGAGTCAGCAGGAATTCCCTTAACTCATCAGGCTCCACCAACTCCTTTTCTTAAGATTCTGGTGCGTACAAAGCTAACGGAATTGTCTGGTCACCGATCATGCCCTCAGACATGTTGACCGTGTGACTTCCTGGTTGATAGAGCAGTGTGGGAAAAAATGCAGGGTGGTTTGGATGTCTATGTAGAAAACTTGATTTTCAACTCTTCTAAATCTTTTAGGGGTTGCGAAGACAACGCTGTACAACTGGATATGCTGAGAAAAATGTAAAACAGGAGGAGAAAAAAAAACAATTAAATATTAAAGACAGTCATAAACAACCGGCAAAGGGCAGAATAAGGTTCAGTGAGGCAAACACAAAGTAAAGCAAAGAGAAAATCTATTTCTGTAAATTGCTAAACTTGTAGGAAACAAACAGAAGTTAATCCATCTACATTTTCAACATTTACTATAGTCAACTAAACTTTATGGATGTTGCAATTGCACAATAGTTTCATTAACCTAAGAGTTTGCATCATAAAATGCTAAAATAAATGTCAGCATGGAATTCAGCTTTCTAAACTGCTGAACAGAAACTATTAACAGAAGCAAAAACGAAAACCAGCAAGTCATTTGAATCGGAAATAGACTAATTGCAAGCACCCATCTCAGATCTTACACTTATTGTGAACCTAAACGGAATGTACTCTGTAAAAGTCTCCACTACTAACCACAAGCAGTCATCAGGAGGTAATTTAACTATATGCTTTGTTAGCGCCTCCAATTAGTAAGATGTAGGACTTCTCCTTTTGTGTCACATCAATAACATCATAATTAAGTATTCGGTTTTACCAAGTCCAATTACTAATATGCCATGTCGCTGTGTACCCAAGAATGTTCATGACTGGATATATATTTATAAAGAAATTCATTGAAGACATCTGCATCTCCTCATCTATAAAATCACCCACAAGACACTTCAAACATATATTTAATCCGTTAGGTTCATAAAAATTCAGTCTCTTCCTTTCTGTCGAGCCATGAGATACAAGTTTTTATAAATTAGCAAAAAAATAGAAAGTGGCAGCATACCTCTTTGATATAGTTACACCCAATCTATGGAACAAACAAACAGTTCTTTTCCAAAGCCCCAAATTCCCCAGCCTTTTCCTATTCTTGGAAATGAAGGAGTAGCTGGAGTTTCAGAAGGCCCAGTCCAGCCAGCCAGCCAGCCAAGGATCTAGGGAGCAGGAAACTGTGGTGTCTGGAATTGATTTGAGGCAAAGGGAACATAACATTCTTTGGATTCTTAAGGTTAGGGGACAGGAGACAAACGGCCACAGATCCCGACCATTATCGGTTGAAGATGACACATGAGACGAAAGGATGAAAGTGAGACACTGAAATAGACCGTCTGGGGTTGGTGTTAGTTAATTCGGTCTTGAAATGCCCAGAAGGAAAATGGAGACCAATTTTTTAAGTACTATACACAACAGCCAGGCAGTGAATGCAGGGAAAAAAGACCAACATATTTTTGGGGGAGATCATCTTTCACTCAATATGCAAAGACTGTTCTTTCGATCATTTTCATACTTAAACTTCATCTGAACATCAGTTTTTTTTTTCATTTCCATACAAATAGTGCATTCATACAGTGAATAATTGCCATTCATCACAGCAAATAAAAGCTCAATTGTTTTACAGTATTACTGTATCTGTGCAATGTATTGCTGGACAAATTGAATGAAAGCTTTTCTATTTGAACAGTCTATAATTATTGAATAGCAAATTTTGAATTAATGGGTAAATCTGCAAGTTGAAACAACACCAAAGTATTTTTCCCTGACACGGTTGGCCTGAGCTGTAGAAGAGCTAGGGATATCGAATGAGATCAACATTTCAGTTTTAACCATGTACGGAACCTATGCAGTGTTTCTTCACATTTACGTTTTTAACATTTTAAGTAAAATAAAAGTGTACATTTAGGGTACTGATGGGGTTCAAGAATCTAACACAGGCATCAGTGGGTACATATCATACCAATGCACCATCAACAAAAAAAACAATTTGGCTTAACAATTGCACATTGAAGCTTGCATTTTCAATAGGTTTTTGACAACTTGTTTGCTCTTGGGAAATCCTAATTAATTGGTTAGTTTAACAGTGAAATTAGACCTAACACTGAACTCAGACTAATAATTCAGACATAGCCATCTCCAATGCCGACAGTCGGGCATTGTTAAGTAATTTTAGCCAACGCTAAAAGTAAGTAATACGTCTGTGGTAATGAATCTGCCAGGTTGAATAATGACATGGAACACAAGAACCGTCTACAATGTGGCTTATGTAGCAGTATAGTGTATCAGCACAATCCATAAAGGATCTCATAAACCCACTGGTAACACTACAATGTTTGGGACCCACAAATTACATGGAACAAGAGGATACATCGCCCCCCCATTGTTGTGCATGGTTTGGTGTTTGATGGTGAACTACCATAAAGGCTCAGTCATGCAAATCGACTTTGTGGTTCTGACTGGTACTGTACACCGCCTTTGCAGCACTAGATTCTATTTTTTTATAAATACATGTTAAACTGAAAATTTCACAGCCACTGAACTGGTTTCTATCACGGCCAAGAGCAACAGACCTGAAACCGTCTCCATGGTGGCTAGACAAACACAGGGGATGTCAAGGTGATGAGCGACACAGATAAAGGAGAGAGCGAAAATAAACCCGATGAGCAAAGGGAAAACCCAGAATGTCCATGGCAGCATCGGTGTTTCACATTTCCCCATATCCACGAGGAAGACAACAATGCCCATTCACAGAAAAATGTTTGCGGATGTAATGCATAACATACGTTTGCAGATCAGTGTTTAGTTGAACCACGATACACTTTGTTAGCTGGCAGCTACTACCTGGGCTCATGGGATACTTTGTGTCATCATTATGAGGAAAATTAAACTCACTCAATGTGATGGCTGAAACAAAATATTCATGAATCACATTAATAATTCGGTGTTGAAAATGTGTAGGCTATTCATCCAAATGTTATACCATTAAAAAACCATCAAAATTATGTAATGGATTCTGCCTCCAAAACACAACCATGCCAATTATCTGTGCAAATAGAGATGGGACTGCCCCAGTCGTAACCGACCATATCCGCCTTGAGAAACATTATTATGATGACAGCAGCTGATAGGGTTAACCCCTTTGAGGGAATCAACACGTGCCGAGTGGCTAGTGGGAGAAATAAACAAAGGGAAGAAATATATAAACAAAGACTTAATCCCACTTGTTAGCAATCTTACCAGGTCTTGGCATTTAAGGCAGGCCACCATTAATTAGCAATACTTCACGTCTATTCGCAAGTAAGAACCCCATATATCATCTATTCCACAGACGCAGGTTAATGAGTCATATTCCAAAGTCAATTACTGTATAACTCAAGCCTGTGGGAGTCACCATTGAGGAAATTACCCATCACACTCTCCTCTCACAGCACATTATTGTGGGGACTAATTGGAGAGAAAATGAATGATGGCGTGTTGCTACCTGTCTCTAAAGATCCTGTAAAGATCGAACAATGGCAGGAAATATGCAAATTTTTTAAATTAGATATTGACAGAGATTTTCAACTCCATCAAAGTCCTCAAAAGATCATTATATCAATTCAGAAGTGAGGTATGAAAAGGTGGTATTTAAACGATGCCACATAGACCAATAACGGATGAGGGCCCCACATAATCTACAGATCAGCACGATGTGCTTTGCCTAAATCAACACACAGACTCTGCGTCTCAACGTGACAGAGAGAGGGGAAAGCGAATCTATACTACACACTACAGAGCGCTACAAAAACCTAAAGCGCGAATGGACACATTGATAAACACAATAATGGGTAATATTTGTATGCACCCTAAACCACAGTCTCTGAAGGAGTCTCCCATGGTTATTACTGACATAATGAAAACACGCACAGTTCTGTGCAGCCCGTGACAACATTAACCTTTGGCAGTGTTGTGAGGCGGCAGGCGATCTAGCGTTATCATAGGGTCTGTCTCCTGGAGCCCCAGAGCCCTAGGCAAGGTATTATCTGGGTCTAATCCAACATTTAATGCGGCATTACTGGAGCCGTATCTCGGCCATGGCTTTATCCGTCCCCCTTTATATGAAGTGATCTTTTTTTTCTGCAGGGAGAGGACGGAACGGGGGGGAAACATGCCTGACAGGGCATTCACCCTCCACACAAAATCTGCCATTTCAGGAACTGAACAAAGGAGACAAAAAAAAATATATAGACCTTTCTTGCTTTGACCACAGCAATCTAGGCCCTATGCACAGGGCTATGCTTTTTCCCGTAAATTGCTCAACTTAATAAGATATTAGTATGACAGATATCAAAGAAAGAAGGGAAATCCTATTTTTCATTCTTGAAAGTAGAGAAATTATATTGTTAATCCTCCACGGCTTACATTTGTTTTCGGTATCTGAGTTTGATTCCTTTGGGATTTATGAACCATGGTAATCCCACACAAAGTGAGTTTAGCTCTTTTTTTCCTCCCCTTTGCTGGGACAGCATCAATACTGCGTTGAGCCGTGTCACTGGAGCCTGGCAAACATTTGTGGAGTTTCTGGGTTTGATTTGGGCAGCCAGAGATAATTAAAATTATTCCAGGTGGCCTCAATGCACTGTCGATCAGAGTATCATATCATAATTTCACTGTTTGACCTTGCTGTCAGGTTTGGATTTAGATGATGGATTGTTACAAGTATTGCAATGCCCTAAGTCCCAAGAAATACAGAAACTCACAATGAATTGGAGCACTTTGAGGAAAATTACTAAAGAACAATGACTATTGCAAAATGAATCACATCAGTCTGCTACATGTTTAGCTATTCAGAATAATTTGCACAAATTGACAAACTGTTACTTGACAAACTAAACCATGTGTATTGATCTGTCACCTTTCTAGCCAACATTTTATCATACTTCCTGGTGAAAATAAATACTGCTTCTGGGTATAAAATTCTCAGCAAATAAAATCCCAGTTAATCCCATTTTTGCAGTTCCTCTCGATTGCTTGAGCACCTTTGTACAAGCAGAATTCACGTTTTCAAAACAGTTAACCTGCAGGTCCAAATTGAAAAACTGTTGGCCAAAATGTCTAATTCAATTAGCAAAATGCACAAAACACACAAAACATTAAGTAAATGACCCAAAAGTACTTACATCAAAACATAATAAATTGTTGCACAATGGCTCAATAAAATTATGGCTCAATAAATAACTACAACTATAAATTATACTCTAGGTTAACCCTCTTTTATATGTGTGCCATTTGTTGATAATATAATTGTAGTATGTACCATAAAATATTTACTGTTTGAGAAAAATGTGCATAGCAATGACAGTGTGTGTGAAAGCAATGAGAAATCACTGTTTTGCAAAAAAAAGAGAATACTGTTGTGCTAATTGATGTAGGTTATCATCAAGACCCAGTTTCATCACAATTTTTCTCAATTGATTTCACATTTCTCCAAACTAAGGTTTATGCACTCAAAACAGTTAACATGGCCGTTGAAATGGCCATGTTAACTGTTTTGAGTGCATAACTGTTTTGAATCATGTTAATTATGAAAAACTGCCCAATTCCATTGTGGAATGGAGTGCTGCCTTTTCAGATTAAATCTTTATATAAAAAAAGTATTTTCATCAAAGCGACAGAATTGTCATCTATTGATTAGATAATATGCTTTGGCATAGCCACACAGGAATGCAAATGGTAAAACACTTTATCAGAAAGTTCCACAATCCTTTATAAACAGATTCGATGAAGTTTTTTTAATGTGTTGAAGTGTTTTTCTTTACTGTCAGCAAAATGTTTCTAAACAAGAACGTATACGTATTGATTTTTATCTTTAAAAATAAATCACAAAAGCTTTATTGTTGTAACCAATTAATTTATTAATCAAACCTTTCATATCTGTCAGGCCATTGAATTTAGTCATAATCACAATGTTTGTTTCCTTGAGCCATGCACTGAGGGAAAAAACAGTGTGAATGTTATATCCACCCCTGGCTTGACTTTTCTGTGTCTTCACAGGAGAAATGTTACCTTGTCATTTGGGTTGCAGTCATACACCTACCATCTGCAGGAGGAAAAAAAATCCTGGGTTCAGAAATTGAGACTATGGTAGCTGTAACACCATCAAAAATGTTGGTGGCTTCCAAACCAATCACGCACTAGTGCTGAATGGTGGAATCGGACATAGTCCCAAAGCGCCACAAAACTGTATCCGTTCTGGTTGTTCCAGGTCTTGAGGGGATAAAAAAAGAAACTTACTGTTTTGTTTGGCCCCAAGACAACATGGTGGATCACTACAACCCCATTCAGTGAGATTGTTGCACAGATGGTAACGATCCCTTCACGTTGACCAGGGACATTGATCATGGCACACTCACCAATTACATTCCTCCCTCTCCTCTGATTTTCTGTGAGATTAAAGTCACTGTAATTAGCATAAATCAATTCAAAATTTGTTGGGCTAACTCCACAATCCTCCTAAGACATGTAAAAAGCAAAGAGGAGACAATATGTGATGGGCAGACTTGGAATTTCATCATTTTAGTGGGAAGGCCATTTGGCCTTCAGTGACACAAAAATGTTTAGGGCACAAAGGCCACATGTCAGGGCACAAAGGCCACTGAGTGAAATAAGAGGATTTGGAGCATAAAAATAAACAACTTTAATTTCTGCTAAGAAAAAAATAACACGCATGACATCATACTGACAGTTAAGTAACGCAAAGGTTAACATAACCTCAGTTACACAAAAGTAAACTGCAAAGTATCCTTTAACATCACAATAACCTGCGCTAATGAGTACTGCCTAAATAAACAAATAGAGTGACTTATTTGTGCACAGAGTAATTTCTGTTTTTTAATCTTTAACCACAAACGTTGCCATGTCGAGTGATGTCTAACCTAACGCAACTGCTCGGAGCTCTCAAAAAGCGTTCAGGTGTATTCTCTCACTCGGAGGTCGGAACTTTCCCACTTGCCAGTTGCTCATGAACGCACCTTCATAAACAGAGAGGTTTGATTCAGTTAAGCACTAAATAAGTCAGCTATCTATCGATCGATAACTAGCTAGCTTCCTTGCTGGCATGCATGTAGTCCGTTCTTGTGGTTGTTGTCAGTTGCGCTCCTGCTAGTGGCTTTGAATGATGCGATGTGTGATGCTGCTTCCAAAATCATCAGATAATGATCCTGATTGGTTGTCCATGCTGAAATCATCATTCTGTGCGAACTACAATGTCACTTTTAAGTTCGGTTTAAGACATATTTTACACCCAAACTTACAAACAAACAGACCGACTGCTGACCGTGAGATTTGACAATAACAGGGTCACAAAGGCCTTAGATTTTCAGGGCATCACGGCCAAAGCAGGGGGCAAGGACGGCCATGGCCGTTGTGGCCATCGACAAATTCCTACCCTGGTGATGAGTGATCTAAGCTGTGCTCCCTGCTAGGCAGAGCACGTGTTGATATAGGACTAGGCACAGGGAGGCTTCTATTTTTGCTTCTTAACATTACAATATGTATTGGCACAATGCCCGAGGAAGTCTGCCACCAGGTTCAGAGGCACTACTCTCTCCGTAGGAAAACAATGGCTCAGCTGGCGCAAAGGAGTTGTTGCCAGGAACCATGCGTTGTCATTACTTCATTACAATTGTAATACAGTTATTTCATGGAACACACCATAGGTGAATGCAGACACTCTCTCAAACAAGACTTAATCGTCCGGGATTCTTCGTTGCTGTATTTCATTGAGACAGACGGTGTTGTTCTGTACCACCATATCTATATCATTATGTTCCGGAGTCTCAGAGAGAAGCAGTAGTGTCGTCCACTCCAAGGCGCTCTGTGTTCCATTCAGAACAACGTTTGTGAAAAATACATTTAGCAATTAGTATAACTCTGTTATCGCCCCGCCTCATATAGTCTATGTACAAGTATGAACTGACACAGGGTACAGTAATGCAACGTCCATAGTGCACTTACCTGTTCACTCTCAAGAATGTTAGAACGATTGAAGCTACAGTAGATCTGCTCATGTTAGGCTGAAATGTCCAGACACTCTGAGGCTGAGACCATGGCTGATGAAACAGTCAACTTGAGTGGTTCTCAACTCATGAGATTATTTTGTGTGCCCTCTTCCTCTCCACCCTTCCTCCTCCCTCTTGTGTTCTCCTCTCTCCTCTTCCTATCTGCTCTCTTCTCCCTCTCTCGTCAGCTCTTTCTACCTGTTTCCCTCTTCCTCTCTCATCTCCTCCTCCTCTTCCTCTCTCCTATTCTCCTCTATTTGAAATCTCTCTCTGGGTTCTTCGATTGTTTGTTATACATAGGCATGTGCTGATTGCTGTGTGAACAATTTGACAAGTTTCACTTCCTGTTTTGTGAGCTTTACTAAACCAAATGACAACAATCGACAAACGACAAGGTGGCTTCATATAGAGTTTCTGTTTGTTGTGTTCGGAAAAAAATTGTATGTGCATTGTTGTGTTTTGTGTGTATCAATCAATCAAAATGTTACTGTTAGTTTTGTAAACATTCATAAGGGTTTAGGTGGCTCAGTTAACTGTTGGGAAAACATGGACATTGGTTCGGGAGTTTTGAGTGAAATCAATGAAAATGTACAAGGATTTTTGCTATATTGTCAGGGGTTCAAATGGCTCTGTTAACTGTTGAGAGCATTAACCTTAGTTTAGAGAAATGTATCACCAATGAGAAAAACTGTGAAGTATCGCAGTAATCAAGGAGAATTAGTAGGGGTGTAACGGCAGATATTACTCGTACCCAACACTCATTGTTTCCTAATAAAAACACTAGGCCTACATGCGCTATGGATACACTGTGTTGTAGGCCTATGCCTCTTAGTAAATCTACAATCTTAAAACAACTAAATCCTACACACGTTAATGTGTAATCAAAATGAAAATCTTAATTGAGGTATTTGTCCATTTGTGAGGGAAAGCAATGGACACAGCTGGCAACTAATTGTGTACAAAGATGTTATGAAGTGGTCTGGTTGACAAACCTGAATTGGAGGATCCTCCATCATCATTTAAATCCAAGTATAATCTATGTATAGCCTAGGCAGCTGCCAAAACACCACAGAGCCTCCCGTCTGCATGCAAGCAGCCATGGGCATTTCATTCTGACTGGCCAAATAAATTACAAAGATAAAATACCTTGAAATATATATATATATATATATATATATATATATATATATATATATTTACAGTCATTGGTTCACAGGGAAGCACCATGTAGAAAATAGTTCAGTATGTGTTACGAATATCCCTGATGCAGCGTTATGAATATCCCTGTTGTAGTGTTACGAATTTCCCTGTTGCAGTGTTACGAATATCCCTGTTGCATGTGTTACGAATATCCCTGTTGCAATGTTACGAATATCCCTGTTGCAATGTTACGAAAATCCCTGTTGCAGTGTTACGAATATCCCTGTTGCAGTGTTACAAATATCCCTGTTGCAGTGTTACGAATATCCCTGTTGCAGCGCTACGAATATCCCTGTTGCAGCGTTACGAATATCCCTGTTGCAGTGTTACGAATATCCCTGTTGCAGTGTTACGAATATCCCTGTTGCAGTGTTACGAATATCCCTGTTGCAGTGTTACGAATATCCCTGTTGCAGTGTTATGATTATCCCTGTTGCAGTGTTACGAATATCCCTGTTGCAGTGTTACGAATATCCCTGTTGCAGTGTTATGAATGTTCCTCCATTTCAGCAGATTTCCAACAGATAGCACCAGCGCTTTAAGAGGGAAGCCAAAGTTGCGGTTTTCAATGAATTGGCTCCCTGTGCTGCAGT